>CATIWK010577561.1:0-29254 GCA_949634005.1 Mallotus japonicus
ATATATATATATATATGACAAAAACTAATAGAATTTAATAAAATTAATAGTGTTAAAATAAATACTTAAATTAATTACTAATTAATAAATTTCAAATTTAATAAACTTTATTAACACTGCAAATCTCATAATTAAATATTAAAATTTAAAATAAAATTCGGGTCATCACAAACAAGCACTCTCATATTTCATCCGAACTTCCTACATCATCCACATATCATATACTACTTCCAAATATCATAAAAATCATAATTTCACCACAAAATCAACAAAATAAATAAAATGGGTAAAAAAAAAAGAATTAGGAGTATAAGAGAAGAATGAAAAAAATATTTCAAGGATCCTCAGAGAGATTTACCCTTGTAGTGCGCTTTGACTATGATGTGATTTGATTTAGTGAGAAAGTGCTAAAATCCTAAAAGAAATGAGTAGAAAAATGGTTTGTAGTGTTTGGTTGATTGGATTCCATGAGTCATTCCCTTTGGTAACAAGGGTTTGAGGCTTAGAATAGTGTCAAAATTCATCCAACATAGTGTCCTTAGGTATGTATTTCCAAGTCCCAAAAAACTCCCAAAAATGGGTGAAAATTATACTTTTATAGATTTTTGAGTCATCCCACGCGCATGGGACATATAACCCACAAGTGTGGGTTGTTTTCAACATGTGTGGGTCATTATGTACGACCAACGAATGTGGGTTGACAACCTACGAGCGTGGCATATTATCCCATGGCAGCAAGGAATGCCTGATATGTTCCATTTTCTGAAAGAAGAAGTTATATCTTTCTTGTTCACCACAAATCCCCCATCTGGTCCTACAACCTTGTAAGTGTCACCACTAGACCACTCAGAACTGTATAACCAAATATGTTTTCTAAACTTCTCCATTTTTTTAAAGAGGCTTAGGACAGAACTCAATGTTTCTTATTTTCATCCTGTCTCTCCTCTTTTAATTTCTTTTCATTAGATAACTAAGAATCATCTCATTCATTGTAATAATTCCTTTAATTCTTATTGTAAGTATAACACTATTAAAGCTTTCACATAGATTGTTGAGGAGGAAATCACACTTGGTATGATGCTAAAAATGTGACCTAGTGCAGTGTTGGGGAGCTATGTTGTTCAAGTATTCATATGCACCTTAAGAAATATCAACTATTTTTTCCATGTATTGGGTAAACATTGGCACATAACTAGCTCTAGAATTACATTTTAGGGGTTCTCTCAATTGTTTTCTTGTGAATCTTTTTCAGAAGTTACACTTGATATGTCTAATATAGAAACGATGCTTTAAATTGGGGAGTAACTGCTCTATAGCAAGTATAAGACCCTAAATTCATTATATTTGCATATGCATAAAATAAAACACACTTCATCAGTAACTTAAAAGTCTAAAATTGAACCATTCAAATTAATTAAATGTAGAAAATTAAATTAATAAAATTAAATCATACTTTTTGTCTATCACTCATAAATTTCCAGTGGTAGGTGTTTGTGATCTCCAAATCCTCTACCAGTTGACCTATAAACCATAGCCAATTTCCTTTACTTTCTTTAGCCATAGAAGCATAAACAATTGGATAGATGCAATCATTTGCATATATCACAACAGTAGTTAGAAGCTGCCCACCAAATATTCCCTTTAAAAAGTAACCATTACTAAAATAATAGGTCTATAGCCTACTTTGAAACCATCTTTCAAAGAGACAAGGCATACATACATGCCTCTGAATACTCCATTATCTAATCAAAAT
This sequence comes from Mallotus japonicus, assembly GCA_949634005.1. Lineage (NCBI taxonomy): Eukaryota > Viridiplantae > Streptophyta > Magnoliopsida > Malpighiales > Euphorbiaceae > Mallotus > Mallotus japonicus. The sequence goes on from CATIWK010577561.1 coordinate 1,754, forward strand.
TTAACAGTTGAACTTAGGTTACTCTTAATTAGCTCAAGGATGTAGTCACGTAGCCTATAAATTTGCTCTTTTTATCTCCATCAATCATTTTCAGTGTAATATTTCTATCTCTCCATGCTTTTACCTTACTCACATTCACCTCTTGATTTGCTTTCACAACACTGATAATGCCATCCATTGACCATGAGGGATCAACCACCCTAAATGTCTCTAAGTATGTTTTAGCTATCCATTGTGCATTTACACGCTTTATGTCATGATCTTTGCAACATGTGTACTCAAATAGTCCTAATTTTATCTACACTGTACTCTTATAAGTCTTCATTGGTGAAGCCCATATATGAAAAGGACAGCCTTTAGAGCATATTGGCTTGCACTTTTGCTTGTTATTTGGCTTGAACTTTATGCACAATTGTATAATTTCTAGCAACTTAAATAACTTGAATTTCATCCTAACCTTAAAACTAGGATTAGATAAGTCTTCCTCATGAAACTCAAGAAATTTAGGCTTTTTTAAAACTGTGGCTTCTTTATCACTACCAGAAGTGGATTACATATCAGATTCAACATAAACAGTATCTTCAGAAATGTCATCAGCCTCTGTCATTACTATTTTCCTCTTCATTTTATCCCTCTCAACATCTTTTTTTACAAATTGATCAATAGTTTATCATCATTATCATCAACATCATCTTCCTTCAAATCATAGTCTAAATCCACAAAATCACTATTATTATTTTGCTCAACATCCTTGCCATCTTGAATCGCCTCACCATCTTCTACAGCCTTAGCCTCATCATTCTCACTATCTTAAACAGCCTCAGCCTCATCATCCTTACCATTTTCGATAGCCTCAGCCTCAGCCTCATCATCCTCACCATCTTTAATAGCCTCAGCCTTATCGTTTTCATAATCTTCAACAGCCTCAGCCTCATCCTCATCATCTTCTTTTGTATTAACCTTATGTATTTCTTCTTCATTGCCTGCATTTTGTCCTTTTAATTATGTCTCACATATATTTCCTACATTATTAAGGTCTTTCGCATACACATTGATCATCTTTGAACTATCAACAAATAAGGACATCTTAATTGCATCATTATCATGGACAAGATTTCTTAAACCACTATCAATATGCTTCTTTGGATGCAATTAGTATATGCTTCTTTGGATACAATTAGTAAAAACATACACTTATAGGATCTAAACCTAATTCCCTAGCCATGATAACAATTTCTAGTTTGGAAATCTTATCAGAATTGCAGTAGTATATCAATCCTAATATTTTATATTCAGAATTCCCATTTGCATTCATCGATACATGGTGCATACGAATAGAGAAGTACTCATCAATACTCGTTGCAATACAAAAATTTGACCCATTTTAATTTATAAAAATAATAATAAATTAGAGAAAAAACATCATTTTGATTTGGTTCACTGATCAATCACAAAAAAAAAAATCTCAATAATAACAACCTTAAATTAATTATTTCATGCATGTAAGAACATTTTGTTATATGTGTCTTAACAAAATAAACACTTACAGTATTTAGGAGTCCTTTGCCCATTTTCTCTTCTTTGCCAATCGATTGTCATCTTCTCTTTGAAATTGAATGTGTTTCTATCTTTTCATGATTTTTTTTGTTTCAAATTTCGCAGAACTGAGATGAAAGTGAAGAGCAATTTTAGCAGCACACTAAATGAGAAGAAGAAGAATAAGAGAATGAGATGAGGAATTAGGGTTTAAATTTGGGAGAAAATTAAAGAAGAAGAATTAGAGAATTAGGGATACTGGATATTTAGGGATTTCACTGTAACATTAATATGTAAAGTAAATTGATATAAGGGAAAAATTGAAAGAGAGTAAATATACCAATGGGTTAATGCTGATGTGTCATATGACATGGCAACTGATATTTTTGCTACTTGTTGAACTGGTTCTGATGTCGTTTTAACTCCATCTGCTGAATTTGTTGTTGGTTCAGGCATTGGGTTGACAACCTTTCAAGTGCATATATGGTAAGTAAGTAATAAAAGAAAAATATAAAACATATATGGTAAGCAAGCAACATGTCACATGCATACCTATGAACAGTATTCCACAACAACAACATCATAAATCATATCATTTGTTTGGCCTTCTTTCAATGTCTTAGCAAATACATATGTTTGGCATTTATTCAATGTCTTAAGATAGACAATAATTTTCTACATGCTACTGCTACTTTTTGGGATTCCAAAGACCATGTGTCCATATTCAATAGTAAAGAACTATGCCTTTTGATTGAAGAATTTGATGCCATCTTAGGTTGTTCACTTGATTAATTTGCTATAATTGTAACTCCTTTACTCAATTTGCAGTTCCCTAGTAGATTGGTTACATTCTTTGATATGCCCCAAAATGACATCTACTTGTATGCACACAACCCTAGTACTATTAGTCTGCCTTCATTGATTGCTGCTTATAAGACTAAAGAAAAAAATAGTGCTGCTTAGATCAGAACGATTTCTTTCTGCCTTTATGCTTAGTTTCTATTAGTTTCTTTTCATGGGGATGATGACACAAGGATCATTAGCATTTTGAGCAAGTAGAAGTTGGAGCTAACTCTTTGCCTATTGTTCTTGCTGAAACTATCATTGGGTTAGATAATTTCATGACTCAAAACCATTTTTCTGGTAGTTTGCTCCTTTAGGTGTGCAACCAAAATCTTTATTTTATTTATTTTTATTTTCATGCCTTTTTTTTTGTCTAAGCCGCCCTTTCGAGTTTTCAACTTAGCAAGCTTGCCCTAATTTTTTCCTAAGCTGCCCTTACGGGTTTTTAACTTAGTGGGCTTGCCCTAATTTTTACCTAAGTCTCCCTTGCTGGTTTTCAACTTAGCAGGCTTATTATTTTTATTTTATTATTTTATCACTCTCTTTTATTTATTTATTTTCTTTTCTTTTTCAGATTTGGTTACAAGAGAAGCTAAATTTGCTTAATGCTCCTACTAATCATTTGACTTATCAGCCTCACCAATTATAGTCCCGCTCTTTAAAGATAAAAGACAAGCATACCATAGAAAACTAGGTGAACTGGTTGAAAGGTACTACAGATACTGAGATCTCATGGACTTATCCTTGGTGGAGATTGAAGTTTGTGACCATTAACCTATATGATCATTGTGTTCCTCTTCCTGGGCTGCGATTTTCAACCTTCTTTTCCCCTTCACGCCTTTATTGTTAGTATGGTTGCCCTCAATTCGTTATTACTGTTACGACTAAATTTAAAGGTTTTCCTTTAAGACATGATTTCTTGGATAAGGTGAAAAGCTTATGGTCTCGAAGAACTCTTTAGCGAAGCATGAACTGGGATATTTATGTGACTACTGATGATAGCTTGTGTCTTGGGTCATCATACAGGTTATAGAGCCTCCTAGATTTTCCAGATATAAAAGGATTCAACCGCTACAAAATGAATCTCAAAGGAAGAAACAGAAAATTTCTAAAATAATGATCTCACAACTCTGATTTTCAGGCTTTATGTTTTGTTTTTCTTTTCAAGTATTTATGTATTATAATAGATAGAACATGCAACATTTGAACAAAAAATTGAATTCAATTTTATTCATTCATTAGGGCCAAAATAGGTACATTTGTTACATCACATGACATAACTCATGTTATCAGCTAGTCCTTTCTATTTTTCTAACTGAATATTTCTCTTACTTTTATTTCCTAAATTTTTGCCTAACTAGCCCTTTGCGGGTTTTCTAATCAGTGGCATCTCTTTTTTATTATTTTCCCTAATTTTTGCCTGCCAGCCCTTTGCTGGTATTCTAAATAGCGGGAATGTCCTAATATTTGCCTGACTAGCCTTTTCAGGTTTTCTATTTAGCGGACTTTTTATTTCTTTATTCCACTTATATTTTAAAGGTAGTACTTCTTGAGACGATCCAGGTTGACTGGTTCTGTGAATTTATTTCCTTCAAGGTCTGATATCTTCGCAGCTCTTTTAGGCAGAACCATTTTGACTAAGTACAGTCCTTCCCAATTTGGTCTGAATTTTCCTCTCGGATTAAATACCATTAGTCTTGACTGTTTCAACACCATATCCCCCCCTTTTATCTTTCCAGGCTTAACTTTCTTGTTAAATGTTATAGATATCCTCTGCTGATATATTTAAGTATGAAACAAAACATATATCCTTTCTCGTCAGGAGATATAAGATGATCATATCTTTTTTATGCCCACTCACTTTCAGGGATTTTTGCTTCTATGACTAGCCTCACAGATTTGATTTCTGTCTCTATAGGTAGGATCTCTTCATATCCATATACCAATGAAGATGGTGTTTGGCACGTTGCAGTTCGTGATGTGGTTCTATACCCCTATAAAGCAAAAGGGAAATATTCATACCAATCTTTGTACGTCTTAATCATTTTTTAGAGGATTTTCTTGACATTGTTGTTAGCTAGCTTCACTGTCCTGTTTTCCTGAGTTTGATAGGGTGAAGATTTGTGATGCTCGATCTAATATTCTTGTAGTAGATCCATGGTTTCTGCCTGGAATAGAACCCTATTATAAGATTTCCATGTGTTTGGAACTAGTATTAAGATTTCCATGTATTTGGAACTAGTGACATTGTCTCACTGTTCTAATGCAATCCCTTTCCTTGCTCATCTGATAGTATCCTTGCTGAATGATAAAATCATCCCATTCATATATGACCCATAAACTTCACTATGGATCTATTTCATCACCTCTTCTGCTTCTTCTTTCCTGAGGCATCTTAGTTGAGTCCCATTCGACATTCTCTTATATAATACCCCATCATGACTTATGTAATTGTGTGCAAGAATATGAAGAGTATATTTTTTCCTTTGAAGATGCTTCATCAAGATGCTTTCTTTCTTCAATGAATCTCTAGATGTCCTAAAACCATGGTTTCTCTTATGGCCCCATCTAAATATTCACAAGTTTCTCACCACCATAAGTTTCTACCTGTCATACTAAGCCCCATGACATTTTTCTAGTCAAAGCATGTAATTGGAACATGTATCTTAAAGGATCTATCTTCGAAATGGCTTATGTTATATATGGCTACAAGTAATGCATTAGCTTTCTTGTGGCCCAAAGCATGATTAGACATGTTTTTTCTCCTAGATCATATTTCTCCTCATACAACAAAAACTTCTTGCTGAGGTAATACACTGTGTGTTCTATCCCATATGGCCCTTCTTGCACCAACATTGCTCTTATTGATTTCTCTTCTAAAGCCAAATACAAAATCAATGGTTTACCTCTCTTCAATGGTTTTATAATAGGTAGATTAATCAGGCATTCTTTGATTTTTTCAAATGCTTTTTAGCACTCTTCATTCAACTTTATTGGTTGATTCTTTCTCATGAGTTTAAAGATAGGATCATAAACAATGGTAAATTTTGAGATAAACCTACTAATGTATTGTAATTTTCCAAGAAATCCTTGCACTTCTTTCTCATTTTTTGGTGATGGCATCTCTTAAATCGCTTTAATCTTGGCTCGGTCTACTTCTATCCTTTTATGGCTGACTATATGTTCTAACAACTTTCTTGAAGTCACCCCAAAAACACACTACTTTGGATTGAACCTTATATTATACTTCTTAATTTTGGCTAGGAACTTGTCTAAGGCTTCAAAATGTCCCTATCTCTTTTCTGACTTAACCATCATATTATCAGTGTACACGTCTACTTCTTTATGCATCATGTCATAAAATAGAGTGCTTGCTGCTCTTTGATAAGTATCTCCTGCATTCTTCAATCAAAAGGGTATCACCTTGTAGTAATATGTACCCCATTATGTAATAAAAGCAGTCTTGATTTTGTCCATGACTTCCATCATTATCTGATTATAGCCCAAAAACCTGTTCATAAAGGAATACATTGCCCTTGATGCTACACTATAAAAAGTTACATCAATATAGGGTAAATGAAAATCATCCTTTGGACACGCTTTGTTTAAATCTCTAAAATTAACACATATCCTTACCCTTCCATCTTTTTTAGGGACTGGCACAATGTTTGCTAACCATTGAGGGTATTCGACTATGTTGAGGAAATTAGCTTGAATTTGTTTGCCAATCTCTTCCCTTATCTTTTATGTCCATTTTGGTCTTAGTCAGTGAAGCTTTTGCTTAAGTGGTTTAACTTCTAGAAATGTTGGAATGTGATGTTCTACTCTTTCTCTGTCTAGATTCGGCATATCTTCACAGGACCAATCAAATATTACCTTTCTTTTTATTAATATTCTCTTAACTTTTTCTATCTCATCAAGAGTTACATCATGTGATATGGAAATATTCTTAGGATGTTCATTTGTACCCATGTTAAATGAATCTAATTGAATGGAATTAATGTCAAAAATGCATATATGATCAGTATTATAATGCATAGTAACATCAAGATGCATATCACATAAGTAAGCTGAATCAGAATGAATATCATTCATTATAGAAAAATAAAGTTCTCATTTTCTTCTTAAAAAACATCACTAAAACTACTATCAATGATAGAAGCTAAATCCAGTGGTGGCTCTTCTTTAGGTGGCAGAAAAAGCAGCTCTTCGATGGCCATGGCTTTCATATTCGCAATGACTTTCCCTATTACTTCATTCTTATTGTCTCGCACCAAGTTCTCAATGATTTGTTCTTAGAAAATTTCAAACCCAGGAACTTGCACTCCAGCTACTTTGATAGGTCCGTCTGCACTGAGGTAGAACTTCCATTCTCCCTCTTTGATAAAGTTCTCTTTTAGCCATTTCACTTTCTACAGGAATATCTTCTTGCTGCTTAATCCTGCTCCCTTGTACCCTAACCATTTTCTATCAGTCTAGCTTTTGAACTCTAGAAACTTTGGTATGCCTTGTTGATTCTTTCCCAATCCATGTCATGGTTGATATTACATCCTCTTTATCATCCTTGCGACCTCAGGATCCATTTAAGTTCTATCAAAGATACCAGCTACCTAAAAATCGGAGGGTGCCCTTATTTGCTTCTGACTATCAAGTATTGATGCCATAGATTTACTAACATCATCATTTATAGACACAACCCCTCATTCATGAGGGAATTTTATATTTTGATGCATGGTTGAGGGTACTCCTCCAAAGGCATGGAACCATGGTCTACCTAAACATAAGGCATAAGTGATAGGGATGTCTAGAACAGTAAACTCCATTGTCGATTCCACAGGTCTGGTCTTTACAAGAGCTTGAAATGTCCATTCCATACTCATTGTGCTATCATCATAGGCTCTAATTATGAGATCCAAATTCGTCAATTCATTAACTTTTAGACCTAAATTGGGCAAGATTCGTAATGGGCATATGTTACTTGTAGAACCATCATCCACCATCACATAGTTTGTCCTCTTCCCTCTTACTTCGGCTGGAATAAACAAGGCCTTGTTATGATTTCTTCCTTTTAAAGGCAAATCCTCATCCGAGAATGTTATCACCTTATGCTTCTTTTCTATAACCCTTGCTAACATAACCTCTAGTGAAGCAGTAGTCTCAATATTCATTTTAGTTGAAGCCTTGACAAGAGCTTTCTTGTGACTGCTAAAAAGCATCAATAATTCCCATATGTGCACATTTGCCTTTGCTATTTTAAGCTGTTCAATAATTAAATCATCTTTCTATTCATCCTTTGTTTCCTCTTCATCCACTTCATCTTTTTCTGCCACATTCTCTACTTTTTTCACCTGTCTTTAATTCTTGCCACTTTTGGTGACATGGTTTACCTCTAAGTTATCGGTCCACACATAGTAGCTTTTGGTATCTTCATCTTCAGAGCTATACCAAATGTCGATTGTACTAATGCTTTAATCTCTCTTTCCATCATTCCATATCTCAATTCTGCATATTTCTTTCTTGCTTAACAATTCTTTGTCATCAAACTCATTACCCTATCCTCCAGGCACAATTGACTCAAATGATATGTCAAAGGAAGGCGGTTTAGTGTAAAACACCTTATAGTCAAATTTGCCTAAGGGTTGTCCCAACAAATCTTCAATTCCTTTTTGTGGCTACTTAGGAGTCATAAATTTTTTACTCTTTTCTATATCCTTGGGGGCATTAGGAGATTTCTCAATGGGTTTTACATTTAGAGCTTCGAATGAATTTAGCACTTCTTCTTCGCTAACTCATGAGTTGATCAATATTATGGTTGGGGGAGGCACATTTATGTAGTTTGGGAAGGGTATTTTTAATGCTTGGGTTTAGGTTTTTTTTTTAGGATCTGTGATTTTTTCAGCATCTATGAGATTTTGGATTTTATGTTTGAGGCAGATACAGGTGTATGTGGGATGTCCAATGACTTAATGGAATTTTGGAATTTGCAATAACTGTTTGGGTCATAGCCTGGTACATTTGGGTTTGGTGGTTTTAGAGTAGGTTAAAGGTCAAAGCAAGCCCTTTTGCATTAAACGTTCTAGGACTTTTAACAAAGGCTAGTTAAAGTCTGAGAATCTCCTTCTCTGTTGTACTGTATAGATATCTACAACTCGACTAGTGTTTCCTTGTTGTGTTCCCTCTGTTTGGTAATTTCTCCCTCTAGTACTTATGGTATTCCTTTTCTTTCATTCTTAATCTCTTCAGTTTGTAACCTGTAGGGGTTTCGTGATTCAAATATGCAGTAGAAAATTAAAATTTCATTCACAAACTCGGAACATGATCCATGTAATTAGATTAACTGATTTAATTAGGGTTTCTAAAATCTTACCACAGATAAAAAAGGGGCAAGATTGTTGGAAGGAAGAGAGGGGCTTCACTTTGGTGACACCCCACCTTGAGGTTTTAGTGTTCTTGGCTCAATAGAGAAGTCTCCAATATGGGTACGTCCTCCATAAGTATCCACATGAATAGCATGTAACCAAAACGAGTTTGTGCTAGCACTCTTTTTCATAAAAGTCTCACTTTTAACTCTATGTGTTTTATTTTCTAAAAAGTGAAAGACGAATTTCTTTTGCAGAATGCAAAGTGTATTAAAACCCTAGAGAAAAGAATATATTTATATAGCTCACATTAGGGTTTTATTAATCAAAACGAATTTTGGTAACTTCTCACTTACCAAAACATTTTTGGTATGTTTCACCTTTTCCATTTTTGATTGATTCAAATTCCAAAACATAATTGTTTCCTATTTATTTAAGATAACAATTACCTTAAATAAATAATTATATTTCTATATAGGAATTTATTTATTTATTAACATAGAGTTTTCACTGGACTGGTAAACCTAAGTTTATTTTATGTCAGTTCTAAGTGTGTGACCCTATAGGTTAACATAACATTGGCAGTAGGCCTGAAATCCCAATTCAGGCCTACTAGTCATAAGTGGCCTCTAGCAAGACATTATGACTACCTAAGTTATGTAAAGGACGATAATTCTACATAACCTAATTTATAGTGAATATTGTTGTCCTTTTGTCACACAACATCTTGATTGAACATAAGGCATAGTTTATATCATCTTTATACAATTCAACCACATTATCTTTTGATTCTAAGTAGAGTGATAATGATAACTCTTCATCAATTCATTCCAGCATGGCCATGTATTTTCTTCAGTGTATATTGTCAAACGGCCCACATATATCCTACTCAGATTAAATGAGAGATAAATTCCTTTTCAATCATTCACATTCCTCATATAACTTATTTTATATCCAATAAAAATCAATTTCATCACCTTGTTAAAGACAATCCTAGAGTGTGTCAAAATACAAAATAATTATGTAGGAAACCATGGTGATTTTAAGGTCAAAGAACTAAAGCAATATTACTGTGATGAGAATTACTTATGCCAATTATCTACGTAGTATTCTCATAGTGGGTCAATCCAGTACATCATTTCTTAAAGAAGTACCTATGAGTTGACTTAATATTTTATATACATAATTAGTAAAACATAATCATCAGTCAACACCATACTAGTCTTAATTCATTGTCATTTCAATAATAGTGAATGAGTAGGGATAAATAAGAATAGAACTCATATTTAACCTAAGGGTTTTACTATCAAGTCGCATACTTGATGACTTTAGGAAGAATTGACTATTCAAGTAATTATAATAATAATAATAATAATAATAATAATAATAATAATAATAATAATGCCTCCTTATTAATAAAATCAACATATGATAAAGTTAAAATATAGTCATACATGATTAACCTTGTGCATATCACTAACACAACCATCATCATACAAGTCTACAAATGTCTTGGGATTTATCATTTGCAGTCTCTCAACTAGATTAGGTGATACATTTCTAACAATCATCCCCACCTGATTTTTATTTGTCAGCTTATTCTTTATTAGCCCTAGCCTATTCATGAATCTTATCAAAAAGTCTGAAAATGATTAATTTGGTTTTTATTTAGTCAGCTCTAAGTCTCTGATAGACACCTCCAGATTGGTGTTATTATCATACTATTTCAAGAAAGTAGTGCATAACTCTCTCTAATCAACTCGAATAGATTTCTCCAATCCATGATACTAGTTCATTGATATGCCTTCTAAAGATAACACAAATAGTCTGGTAACCACCGATAAAGGAGCTTTATTAGTGCTCATAGTAGTTGAGTATTGACTGAGATGTATTCTCAGGTCTTCAATATCATTAAATTTCTGCAGTTGTGGCATTTTGAACTTATCCGATAATTTATCCCCTTCAGTGCATAACATGTCATCAAAGTCGAATGAGTAACTCATACCTTGTCCTCTCATCAGCTCTTCCATTTTGGATATTTTTTGAGCAAGTGCTTACACCTTTTTAGACTCTAATTCTTGAACCAGCCTAATTGATTCTCTTTTTTACTTTTTGCACCATATAATCTTTGACATCTTAAAGCTTCACTTCCATAGCAGGCAGATTTCTAACAGCATTTAATAGTTGGCCTCCAATATTACCATTATTAGCAGAAATGGCAGCAGCATAGAGCATCCACAATAGGTGGAATAGTAGCAGTGGGTGCTGGTTCTACTGTAAGAGATGGTGCCAACCCGACTAAAGCCTGCCTTAGTTCATCTTGCATCATAGCCCTCATCATCCATCAGTGCACTTTTAACATCTTCCAAGGTCCAGTTTTCTCCATGTTGTTCCATCTCTTAAACTATATGACTAGTTGGGGTTAACAAGGCTTCTAGGTAGAGCGGATTAATGGGACTTTTCTCTAAACTGTGAAGGATCTCTTTTGCTATTGAATCTGGACTCAAAGTGATTCTCTCCAGTCTTTCGCCTCTTCATTTCCAAACACAGGAGGACCTAGATAAATCTATGATGGCTGGAAAACAAGGTGTTAGAATGATGCATGTATGCATGATGCACATACTATGAAAAGTCATGTATACACAGTATAATTCCTTCTAACCTTATTCCTCCCACACATGACTCAATAATGAGTCTCTTTTCCTAGGATTTTTTAACTTGGCCCCAATATCAATAGGGGATATCAAGAACCAACGCACATGCCAAATCTCTCAAAGCAGTAAAAGCATAAAAATAATGTTTCTAGGTATAAAAATAAAGTCTAATCTTTATTACTCCATATGGGCTTCTAAAGTATGGGCTTGGGTTTTTATAAATAGAAATACCTCATGGCAATATACATAAGCATTTTGGGTAATCCTAGGGGAAGTTACTATGCCATTACATAAGCTCAGTCTGGTAGAAAGTTAAGGTTCCCTTAGCGAGATGCTCCCCTTAAGGACTTGGGTTATAGTCTAAGGTCAGGTGGGCCCAACATCTTTTGCTCACTTGAGAATAAGTGCCCCCTTTGAAGACTTGGGTTGCAGACCATCGTTAGATTGGCTCGACAAATATTTTTTGACCAAGTAAAGGCTAAGAGTGATGGTAAGCCAATTTACAATCCCATCAAGCTAGTGAAATCATGGAACCATAAATCAACACCATCAGTTTATAGGGACATGTAAAAATGAGTGTAAGAATAAAATAATTCAAAAAAACACAAGCAGAATCAGTATCTCTTATCCTAGTAGAGTCGCCACTGTAGACGGCGGGGTTTAGTGCGTGTGCCCAAGTTTTTGGCAGCCACGACACTGTTTGAGTTCAGTACTTTAGGGAACACACTTACCACTATCACAAAGATAGGGCAATAGAGATTAAGAGTCGCCACCCAGGGTAATAACTAGGACAAATCGTTTAGTGGTGGTAACTCAATTCTCTAAAAGAGAGTTAGCACCAGACCAAGATGATTCTGGGTACGGAATACTACCTTTTTTTACTCTCGTGTTCTATAGAATTACCTTCATTAATTAATATTTTATTCTCTATTTACACACAATTCATATTAAACCCAATTCAAAATTAACTCCAAGACAACCAATCTTATGAAAAGCATATAAACAATGCATCCATACAAAGCAAATAATCCCTAAATTAGTCTAATCTACAATTTTTTTTTTAATTAAAGTGAGCTAATTCTACATATTTTAATTTACAAGTGAGCTTAAAAATTAATGGACCAAATTCCGATCCAATTTTAAATTAAATGAACCTAAGTCTACTTATTTTAATTATGGAGAATACGCTTAAGTCTACCAATTATGAAAGGCTTTAATTTTAGTGGGTCTAGTTTTACATCTTTTTAATTCTAGAGTGACCCTAAGTCTAAAGTTATGAAAATGGCTTAAGTTAATGGGCTATATTTAATTAATTTTAATTAACCTAAGTGGACCTATATCTAAATTAGTTGAATAGGCCTAAATTATTTTTAATCTAAATCTAATTAATTATGAGACCTAAAAATATATTTTAATTAATTAAATCTAATTTTTAGTTATTATTGAACTTATTAATTAAACCTATTTAAATTGGGCCTAAAAACATTAAAAAAAATACTTTTAAAAAATGAAAATGGGCTTAAACCAAACAAATAAATAAACAAATAAAAAAAGGTCAAATCCTAAGTCTAATCAATTCTACAGTAACCCTAATTCAATTCTACTGCCACAATGATTTTAATTGAATTTTACCAAATAAAACCCTGATTACTAACTCATTTAATAGAAATAATAAAAGTGTAAAAAATTAAATGTTCCACTGTTTTCATTATCGGGACTATTACAAAATCTACAGGAAACTAAAACTAAAACTAATACAACCCCATAATTAAATAAAAACAAATACAAAACCATTAAATAAAATAAAAAAAAACACAGAAAATATATTAAAAATACAAAAATACAAAATCATAAATAAACTACACAAACTAAAAAAAACCATGTTTGGTTTATGGCTTTCATTGTGATTTCTCCATGGGTTGGTATTATTTCAACCATTGATTTCTTCAATTATTCAGGTAACTCCCACCATAGTCATACACATAGAAAACATTAAAAAAAGAATAATTAGAATAACTAAACAAATAAATAGAATAGAATAATAATTAATAAAAAAGAAAATAAATAAATAATTGATGGAGGTATGATATGGATGTTGTATTAATTCTCCTCAGAGCTTTGTTTAATTCACCGTGATTAGTATAAGTCTGCAGATTTGATGTTGAATCCTCAGGCTTGATAGTATTTGAAAAAAAAAAATTTTAAGAAGAGAAAGAATCAAGAAGTCCTCCGCCAAATAAGAAAACTTCCCTAGAAAAACTCTTTGCCAATTTTTTTTTACGTGAAAGCTCTTTTTTCCAAACTCCCAAAAAAGCTCCCTTCTACATAAGATTTTTTATTTTTATAGAAAAAAGCTTAACCTCATGTGATTATCAGGATCCACAATAGATAAAATACAAATTCTATATGATAAATCTCTTATAATATGTGATTATCATAGTAATTATCAAATAAAAAAGGAAAATTTATTTATTTTTATTATTTTTTATTTATTGTTCTACCAATCAGAATTTGAAAAATTAATTTTCAAAAAAAAAAATAGAAATTCGTCGGAACCGATCGGAAATATGTATTTCCGACATTTTCGATCGAAAATATGTAATTTCGATCAATTTCGACCGGAATTACGTATTTATGATAGGAATTTCTCCTTTTTTATTTTTATATTTATTTATTTTCCTTTAATTACATATTAACCTTAAAAAGAAAATAAAAGTTTACAAATAAATCCTAAAAGAGGTTACAATTAAGTCTTGAGATTTATAAATCAAAATCTATAGACCTATTTGTAACAAATTATCTTCATCGGATCTTTTGTCGCATCCAAACTCATCTCATCCAGAAATTGGGTGCTTACATATTATCATTTTCTCTTCTTCTCCTAACTCTTCCTTTTTATTTTTCATTTTGTGCATTTATTTTAATTATTTAATTATTTTGCGATGGAAATGTGATTTTTGTGATGTTGAAATAGTATATGATATGTTGAAGGAGTGGAAAGTTTGGGTTGAAAATCCGGGAATGTTTGTTGCATTTTTGCATTAATTGTGAATTTTCATCGTATTTGCATTAGTTTTCTATTGTTTCTTCTCCTTATAGTAAAATAAGCATTTTGGGGTTAAAATGCATATTTTGTTATAAAAATTCTATTTTGATAATGAAAATTACATTTTTATCATTTTTGCTATTTTGTTAATTTTTTCTATTTTTATTTTTATTTTTCCATTATTCATCAAAATTGCATTTTTAATATTTTGCTATTTTTCTTCTTTTTATTTTAATTTTCTTGCAATTTTATCATAAAAATTCCCATTTTTATGGTAAAAATTGCATTTTTATTATTTTTTCTATTTTTATTTTAATTTTCTCATTTTTATCATAAAATTCCAATTTTTATTATTTTTATCATTTTTGTTATTTTTGCTATTTTTTATTTTTTATTTTAATTTTCTTGCATTTTTATCATAAAACTCCCATTTTTGTGGTAAAAATTGCATTTTTTGTTATTTTTGATATTTTTGCTATTTTTATTCTTTTTATTTTATTTTTATTACATTTTTATGGTAAAAGTTACATTTTTGTTATTTTTGTCATTTTTGTTATTTTTACTATTTTTATTCTTTTTATTTTAATTTTCTTGCATTTTATTAATAAAATTCCTATTTTTATGGTAACAATTGTATTTTTGTCATTTTTGTTACTTTTGCTATTTTTATCCTTGTTATTTTAGTTTTCTTGCATTTTTATCATAAAATCCTCATTTTTATGGTAAAATTTGCATATTTTTATTATTCTCATTTTTTCATTATTTTTATTCTTTTTTATTTTAATTTCCTTGCATTCTCATCATAAATTTCCATTTTCATGATGAAATTGCATTTTTATTATTGTTATTATTTTTGACATTTTGTTCCTTTATTTTAACTTTCTTGCACATTTCTAATCACAAAATTTCATTATTTTGATTATTTTTCTCATTTCATTATTATTTTTGTTCATCTCGTGAATGGATGAAACATATAAAATTATCAAAAATGTGAGGTGTACTTGCACGTGCGTGTGAAGTAACCTTTGTTTTGCAGGTTTATTAGAATAGGAATTTTCTTTTATTTCATTTTCTATTTTCGATGTAATTAATAGAATAGGGAATTCTCAAAGCGATGTAATTCTTAATCTTAATCCCCCTCTTATTTTCTATTTTGGATGTATTTATTAGAATAAGCCATTTCAATGGTTGTAATCCTTATTCACTTTCGCCGTTTTTATTTTATTTTTGCTTGCTTTGTTTATTTCTTTTTATTATCTCTTGTATGCTTGTGTTTTGTTTGCTACTTGCTTATTTGTTTGTATCGTTATTTGCTTGATAGATCATGATTGCTTATTTTCTTGTTTCTGCTTATATTTGTGATGTATGCGCATAAAATTCAACCACTCCGTGTTTCAGTTTCCAATTCAATACAATTTTAAAGTGGCTAACAATCAAGTATGGCAGATGCATTATTAGGGTAAAGGAATGAGTAATTAAGCAATGTATAATAAGAAACATTATAAGTATATGTTATCCCCCGAACCTAAAATCTCTGGTAGGGAAAGTAGGTTCCCACTTGCTTTCCTATTTTCAACCATAGTTAGGTGGCGACTCTAGTATACATGAGCCTATTCGTGCAGACCCTCCCATAATAATAACAATTGGTAAATAGTCACCTAAGCCTATATGTCCCGACTCAACCCATTGATCCTGTTCCGTTCTCCTTGCACGGATAACAATAGCTACCCAATATAACACACTTAGCCTTACATGGGCTTAGCTTTATATGGGCTACTTTTAGCCTTATATGGGCTACATTCAGCCTTATATGGGCTACTTTCAACCTTACATGGGCTTAGCCTAATATGGGCTACATTCAGCTTTACATGGGCTTAGCCTTATATAGGCTACTCTTAGCCTTATATGGGCTACATTCAGCCTTACATGGGCTACATTCAGCGTTATATAGGCTACATTCAGCCTTATATAGGCTACATTCAGCCTTATATGGGCTTAGCTATATATGGGCTACTTTTAGCCTTATATAGGCTACATTCAACCTTGCACAGGCTTAGCCTTTTATGGGCTACTCTCAGCCTTATATGGGCTACGTTTAGCCTTACATAAGCTCATATGGGCTACATTTAGCCTCATATGGGCTATTTTTAACCTTAGATGTGCTACTTTTGTTTCCAATGCATTAACAAGTGCGAACTTACTCAACACGAGTGAAGCAGGGGCCAGGGGGTAACTATTGATACCCAAATTTCAATGCTTGCGTGTTGTTTGCTACTTGCCCATTTGTATGCATTATTAATTGCTAGGTTGGTTATGGCTGGTTAATATTTGCTTATATGCTTTATTTGCAATGTATGCATGCCAAATCTAATTACCACATGTTCTAATTTTCAATTCAATGCATTTTTAAATTCACTAATAATCAAGTGTGGTAAACGCATCATTAAAACCGAAACTAAGGTGAAGAGACAAGTAATTAAGTAATGTATAATAAGAAACATGATAAGTAAGTGTTGGCCCCCGAACTAAGAATCTTTAGTGAGGAAAGTGGGTTCCACTCGCTTTCTCATTTCCCGCCTGTGGTCGGGTGGCGACTCCAATTCATATAGCCTTCATAGGTAGACTCTCCCATAACAATAACAATTAATAATAGTTGCCTAAACCTGTGTGTCCCGACATGATCTACACTCACCAACTTTCCCTAACTATAGTCAAAAGGGTTTTGGACCTAGGGCATTAAATGGAATTTTTAGCCAGGACATGTGATGTCAAATCCCATATCTTTCTAAAAGTTACATGAGATGTAATTGGAAAAGAGTTACCAACCTAAATAACCATACTTAGGAGATAAGCCAAAGCTTACTTAAAGTAGTGTGAATTATGGATCTTGGCCCACTAAAATTAAATTCAAATTATAAAATTTTATGGATTTATAATTATGCCTCACAACAATCATTTAATAAAATATTGAGTACACTGTATATATATTTATTGTAGATAATGGCATCAAACACTACATCTAATTTATCACTGCGATCGACCTTTATAAGGACACTAACTTCCTTAATTGGTACAGACACTTAAAAATTGTTCTTAGGCAAGAGAGAAAGGAATATATCCTTGATCAACCTATCCCAGATGAACTAGCTGATAATGCTTCTAGAGCTCAAAATGGTCATAGTAAGCATCTTAATGATTCTGTTAATGTCACATGCCTCATGCTTGGAAGCATGGAATCAAAGCTTCAAAAGCAACTGATGGAGATGGATGCTTATACCATGATAGGCCATCTTAAGGAAATTTTTGAAGAGAAAGCTAGAATTGAAAGGTTTGGCACCATAAAGGCATTGCTTTCTTCCAAGTTGACTACTAGCAGCTCAATGATTCTCATGTTCTTAAGATAAAGAGTCATCTTGAACATCTGGACGAGCTTGGTCTTAAGATCGAGCAAGAATTGTCCATTGATATTATTCTCCAATCTTTGCCAGAACTTTATGATGGGTTTGTTATGAATTATAAGATGCATAGCATGGACAAAACTATTTATGAATTGTATGGGATGTTTAAGACTACTGAAAAGAACATCAAGACTACTAAGAATGTTTTAATGGTCAATAAAGGGAAAGGTGTGAAAAGGATGGGAAAGGGTAAAGGCAAAATTAAGGCTCCCAAAGGCTTTCAAAAGTCTAAACCCAAGTCTAAGCCCACACCTCAAGCAAACCACCTAAGGAGGGAACATGCTTTTTTTGCAATGAGCAAGGTCATTGGAAAAGAAATTGCAAATTATATTTGGATGATCTGAAGAAGAATAAGGGTGGTGCGACTACCTCTTCAGATATTCATATTATTTATCTACTTTTGATTATTGGGTATTAGATACTAGATTTGGATCTCACATTTGTACTAATGTAAAAGGAGTACAATATTGGCTAGAGGTAAAGTGGACCTACGAGTTGGAAATGGAGTAAGAGTTACTGCTTTAGTTATATGAACTTATGAGTTAACTTTGCCTAGTGGACTTGTTTTAAGTTTAGAAAATTGTTATTATATACCTGCTATGAGTAGGATTATAATTTCAGTTTATTGTTTGGACAAAAATCGTTTTGAGTTTATTATTAGGAATAATAAATGCTCAATTTATCATGATAATATTTTCTATGGATATGCTCCTCGAACTAATGGTCTTTATGTTTTAAACATTAAAAACACTAATGAAAAGTCCATTTACAATATTGATGCAAAGAAATTTAAATCTAATGATTTAAACACAACCTATCTTTGGCATGTCATTTAGGCCATATGAATGAGAAACACATTTCAAAATGCCACCAATATGGGTTTTTGAATTCATTTGATTTTAAATCATTTGAAACTTATGAATCTTATTTATTAGGAAAAATGACTAAGACACCTTTTACCGGATATAGTTAGAGGGCTGATGACTTATTGAGCCTTATACATTCTAATGTATTTGGTCCATTAAATTCCACTACTAGAGGAGGCTTTCAGTACTTTATTACTTTCACAGATGATTTCAGCAGTAATGACTATGTCCATCTAATGAAACATAAATCTTAATCTTTTAAAATGTTCAAAATTTTCAAAAATGAAGTACAAAATCAACTTGGTAAAATATTAAAGCACTAAGATCTAATCGAGGTGGTGAATATTTTAGCCAAGAATTTATAGATCATCTTAAAGATTATGGAATAATTTCACAATTAACTCCACCGGGAATACCTTAATGGAATGATGTGCCTGAACAGAGAAATTGAACTTTATTGGATATGGTTTGATCAATGATGAGTCAGTAAGATCTTCCAATCTCCTTTTGGAGGTATACTTTAAAAGCTGTTGCATTCATACTGAACAGAGTTCTATTAAAGGCAGTTGAAAAGACACCAAATGAGATATGGACTGAAAAATCTCCCAGTTTATATTTTTTTTAAGATTTAAGGATGTGAGACTTATGTGAAGCATCAAATTTCAGATAAATTAGCACCTAAATCAGGCAAATGCCTTTTTCCATACAATGCCTCTGAGAACAAAGTGTTTGTTGCTTGGGATAGTGTCTTTTTGGAAAGAGAATTCATTTCCAAAGGAACTAGTGGGAGTAAGGTACAACTTCAAAAAAATTCAAGAACCACAAAATAGCATTGTACCATATATGGAACCTCAACTGCATCAATAAGTAACTGTTAAATCTATACATATACCACAAGGTCCTAGGAGGTCTGGTAGGACATATCATAACCTTGAGAGATATGGATTTCTCTTAACAGATAATAATGATATGGTTATGGATCAAAGTGAGCCTATGACCTACTAAGAGGCCATGGTTAGTCCTGACTCTGAGAAATGGTTAAATGCCATGAAATCAAAAATGTAATCCATGTATGATAATCAAGCATGAACTTTAATTTATCCACCTGATGGTTTAAAAATTATTGGCTGTAAATGGGTTTTCAAAAAGAAAACAGACATGGATGGTAATGTGCAAACCTTTAAACCAAGACTAGTTACAAAGGGTTTCAAGCAAACACATGGTATAGACTATGACGAAACCTTTTCACCAGTTGCTATGCTTAAATCCATTTGAATTCTCCTTGGCATAGCTACATATTATGATTATGAGATATGGCAAATGGATGTCAAAATAGCTTTTCTTAATAGAAATCTAATTAAGGAAGTGTACATGACACAACCAGAGGGTTTTGTCAATCTTGAGACTTCTAGAAAGGTTTAGAAGCTTTAAAGATCCATTTATGGATTGAAGCAGAATCTTCATTTTGATAAAGCAGTCAAAGAGTTTGGATTCATTAAAATGAAGATAAACCTTATGTTTACAAGAAGGTTAGTGGGAGTACAATAGTTTTTCTAGTGCTATATATTGATGACATATCACTCATTGGAAATGATATTCCTACACTACAAAATGTTAAATCATGGTTTGGAAATTATTTATCAATAAAAAACTTAGGAGAAGCTGCCTTTATTTTAGATATCAAGATCTATAGGGATAGATCCAAGAGGATTATTGGCTTAAGTCAAAGCACTTACATTGACAAGGTACTAAATAGGTTTAGTATGCAAAACTCTAAGAGAGGGTTCTTACCAATGTCCCATGGTATTAGTCTTAGCAAGACTCAGTGTCCAATGACATAAGATGAGTGAGACTACAAGAGTAAAATTATATATGCTTCTGCCATTGGATCCATCATGTATACCATGTTATGCACTCGACCAGATGTCTCATATGCCTTAAGCATGACAAGAAGATACCAGTCAGACCCAGGTAAAAGTCACTGGATAGAATTTAAAAATATCCTTAAGTACTTGAGAAGGACTAAGGATGCATTTTTACTATATGGTGGCAATGAAGATGAGCTAGTTATAAATGGTTACACGGATGCCAGCTTCCAATCTAATAAGGATGATTTTCGATCGCAGTCAAGTTATGTGTTTTGTTTGAATGGAGGTGCAGTGAGCTGGAAAAGTTCAAAGTAAGACATCGTTGTTGATTCTGCAATAGAAGTTGAGGACATAACTGCCTTAGAGGCATCTAAGGAAGCTATTTAGATAAAAAAAGTTCACAATTGGATTGGGTGTTGTTCCTGGTATATCATATCCAGTGGACTTGTATTATGATAATAAAGAAGCCATAACGTAGGCTAAGGAACCCATATCACTTTAACGGTCCAAACATATACTCAAGCATTATCATCTCATTAGAGAAATGATTGAGAGAGAAGATGTGAAGATATGCAGAGTACTAATAGATGACAATGTTGCTAATCCACTGAATAAACCTCTTCCATAGCCTAAGCATGAGAGTCATACTAGGTCAATGGGTATGAGATATAATGTTGATTGGGCCTAATGCAAGTGGGAGATTGTTAGTGATATACCCTAGGCCAAACATGTAATGGCCATATATTGACATTGTCATATTTCATTTATTAATAAAGAGACATTTTTATTATTATTGGCTAATTCTAATAAGTTCCTTGAATAGTTAATTCTACCTGAGGTCATCAAGTATGTGACTTGATAGTAAAAATCTTAGGTGAAACTTGAATTCTATTTTAAATTATCCCTAGTTGGTCATTATCATTAGAACAATAATGAATAAAGACTAGTATGAAGTTGACAGATGATTATATTTTACTTATCATGTATATGAGATATTAAGTCAACTTATAAATACATATTTGAGAAATGATGTATTGGATCGACCCACTATAAGAATACTACATGGATAATTGTCATAAGTGATTCTCATCACAGTAGTATTATTTCAGTCCTCTACTTGAAATCACCATGGTTTCCTACATAAGAAGTTCTGTATTTTGACATATTCTAGCATTATCTTTAATCAAATGGTGAATAGGTTGTAATTGGATATATAATGAGTTCTGTGAAGAATGTGAGTGATTGAGATGAAATTTGTCCCTTATTTATTATGAGAAGATATTTATAGGGCCTTTGATGAGTTAGATTGAGGAAAAATGCATGGCAAAACTAGAATGAGTTGATAAAGAGTTATCAGTTACAGTCTACTTGGGATTGAGAAATAATATGATTGAACAATATAAGGATGAAAAACCATGTCGTATGTTCAATCAAGGTATCGCGTGACAAAAGGACTGTAACACATGTTGTGGATTAGGTTTTGTCGGATTATCAGCCTTCACACAACTTGGATAGTCATTATATCTTGATATAGGCTATTTATGACTTGTGGGCTAAATTGGGGATTTTAGATCTACTGCCAATGTTGCGTGAATCTACAGGGTCGCACACTTAAAACAGGCGCAAAGCGGACTTGGGTTAATCCACTCGATGAAATTATCTTTATATAAGTAAAAAAAATATATGTGTAATATATATTTATAATTATATTTATTTATTTCCTTATTTATTTAAGGTAAGTGTTATCTTAAATATAATAGGAAGGAATTCTATTTTGGTTTATATTTATTTCCTTATTTGTTTAAGGTAAATGTTATCGCAAATAAAATTGGAAATAATTATATTATTGGAATTGGAATCGAAATAGAAATTGAAGGTAAACATACCAAAAATGTTTTTGGTAAGTGGAGGGTCTGAAAAACCCTAGATAAGATGTCTATATATACATCTCTTTCTCTAGGGCTTCAGTAATCTTATTCACCACCTTCTTCTACTTCTTTTAAAAAAAGAAAAACATACATATAGAGAAAAGAAATAAGTAGAGTCTTAGAGAAAAGGTGCTAGCACACCAACGCCACTTTTGGACATCCTATTCGTGTGGATACCAGTAGAGGATGTGGCTTAATTGTTAGCATCTCAAACTGACAAGATATATACTAAAAGCTCGAGGTAGGGTGTCACCGACGTGGACTGCCTCTCATCCTTCCAACCTTCTTGCCTTTACATTGTCTTAGTGAGTTTTTGAAATCTCTTTTAATCAATTTATTCGAATTACATGGATTGTTCGAGGATTTCATGATTATATTTTTAATTTTCACTACATGTTTGCATCACGAAATCCCAATACATTATGAGCTTGACGATTACTAGAGCTAGAACATACTATACTCTCCCTATGCCTGATACGCCACTAAAGGTTATTGCTCCACTAGATGCCACTCAAGTTTATTTTTCTTCCTTGGTTAGATCTTTCCTCTTTGTCTTGCTTGCTTTTTTACTCAATTCTTTTGTTTATCTCGTTTTGTACGTTCCTCAATGTACAATGGATTTTTGGGATTCTGACACAATTAGTGATAACATTATGTTCTTGAGTTCACTGGCACTCAAAGTGTATATTTCTCTCTTTGTTTCGCCTTTGTTTACTATAGCGAGCCTGCTACTGATGTTGCAACAGTAGTAGCTGAACCTAGCTCGAGAGCTGCTTCACGAAGGAGAAGATTAGAGCTTCGGCCATTGAAGGTTGTTGCAGATTCTATTGTACAACCTCCGGTGGAAAACAGTATAAAATGACAAAAACTTGATATCTTTAATTCTCTTACATCGTTAGAGCTTGCGTGACTGTAGTAACGCAACTGAGAGGTGTAAAGAAAATGATAAGGCAGAGAATAAGAATGGAGTTTTGGATTTAAATATTGAATCAATTAACAACAAAAGCTTAGATTCTTTAGATGAGAATCTAAAATTTGGTATGACGCCTATCTGTGGTAGAAGAAGAGACATAAAAGATGATGTTTCTATACAGACATATTTAACAAATCAACAAAATATACTAGTGATATTGTTGATTTTTTACTGCCTAGAAGTTTTAGGTCCCAATATATATAAGTTTGATATTGATATTCAAAACAATGTCTCTTCTTTTCCTCACCACTTTGTAGTATTGCTTTTTTCTACTCTCTCTCTCTCTTTTTCATTTTGTTTCAAGTGAAGCGAATTACATGAACCATAGCTATGGAGCTCCTCGAAATTCAACCTTGGGAACTCAACTTCACCTGAGTACTTAACTTAATAATTACTATTCAAAATATGAAAAAAAAAAATCTCTGCTAATATTATCATTAATTATGAAAATTTTTTCTTTTAGTTGAACTCAAGAAACAGAGCTCATGTTTGATTCAATTTATTAACAGGTTTCATGATTAGTATGTTGCTTTCAAGGTGCGTTCTTTATGTGATAATCTATTATGTTTTTACATAAAATGACGATGTAAATTGAGGTGGTGGCCTGTGATGGTAGCAACGGAAAAAATAGATTCCTAATAATGGTTTGCAATGGTAAAATTGATTATGGAGATGATAGTGTTTATATAGCAATGGTTGGTGTGATTTCGGGACTTGTTGAGAGAAAGAGAAATGAAATATATATATATATTTTTAGAGTAATGATACATGTCGCGGGATGCGATGCATGCTACAGTGCGTCTCGGTCCCGAGACAAATTACCACTTTAGTCCTCATAGTTTTTTTGATTTTTTTTAATTTATTTTTTTAGAATCTAAAACCTAAGTTGCACGAGGATTTAAATACCCGTAACTTGTAAATTTTTTTTTAAATCTAAAACCTAAGTTATACACGGGTGAACCCGTCGTGCAAAGATTTAAACACCCGTAGTTTGTAAAAAAATAAAAATAAATAATAAATAAATAAATAAAATTGAATCTAAAACCTAATTACACATGGGTGAAACCATCGTACAAAAATTTAAACACCCATAATTTAAAATTTTTTTTTTAATAACCAAGTGAAAATTGAAAAAAAATAAAATAAGGGCTAAAATGGTAATATATTGCAAGCCGCGATGCACTGTAGCATCATGTCCACAACTTATATCTTTTTCCATTTTTTTAGCTTTTGCATAAAAAAGTTTGATGTTGACCTTCTTTTTCTTTTTTTATTTTTGAACAGATGATGTTGACCCATTTAATCCCAATAGTTTGACCATTTGACATTCATGCAAGCACTATACAAACAATGCTAAAATGATGCTACCTCTGTTTGTTTGAAACGTTGGGTGAGGGGCTAAAATCACATAAAAATAATTAAAATAATAAATTAAATTATTTAAATAGTTAAAAATAAAAATTATTTAAATATTATAATTATTATTGAAAAAAATAATAAATTAAAAAATCTATATTAGTTTAATTAAAAATTAAATGAATTTAAAATTATATTATAACCTTGAGATCAAATAGAATTTTTAACAATATCTAAATAATTTTTATTTTTAACATAAAATTAAAAATATATTAATTTAGAATTGGCACTAATTCAATATGATTTTATCATCGGTACATCCATGTGAATTCAATTATCAAATCTCATTAAAAAAACTATTTTAGTAGAGACACACACATTCCTACACTCGGACTGTCGGTGGTCAGTTTCACTGCACCCAAAACACTTCATGCCACCACCAGTAGGCTTATTTGTCTAGCTTATTTTAGCATAACTTTTGCTATTGTCTTGATTACTATTACTACTAGGTCTACAATTACTGTAGCTTACAGTAAGCACAAAATCAAAATAATTAAAAAGAAATTGCATTTTCAATTTTTTTTTTCATTTTAAATTAGAAGAATAAATTTTACTACCTTTGTTTCTAAATAATTATCATTTTAGAAGTTTAATTTTATTCTTAAATAATTGTCGTTTTAAATTATCAATGTTTTAATTATTTTTTTTCCTATTTCACCCTTATTTAATATAGGAGAATTAATTGAATAGATATCTACTCATTTTGGAACTCTATATAAAGTTAATAATTACTTGAGGGGTAGTATAGTATTTTATACATATATTAAATTCATTCCTTAATCTATGTGGAGAATCCTTAAACGATAATTATTTAGGAACAGATGGAATACCATTTTACGGCTCCGTTTGTTTGTAGAAAATATTCTTCCGCAAAATATTTTTCTTTTTGTTTGGATTACCAAAGAAAATAAGTCAAAAGAAAATAAATTGTTTGTCAAAGGAAAATAACTTCAAAACAACGGAAAATGATTTCTCATTCTAAGGATTGGAAATCATTTTCTAATAACTTTTCAAATGCATTCTCTCCTTATCTATTGCGTTCTCTTATATTTTCCAATGCATACTCTTCTCATTTATTGTTTTCTAGTGTTTGCACCCAAACATAGAAAAATATTTTCTTTGAAAAATAAATTTTCTAAAAAATATTTTCTAGAGAAAATATTTTCTTAAGGCAATATTTTCCACAAATAAACGGAGCTTACGATAGGCAATATTTTCCGCAAATAAACGGAGCTTACGATAGTCAATTTATAACTTAAAATCATAATTTTTTTTTTTTACCATTTAAATAAATATGGTTATCCTGCACAAATTTTTTTAATTCAAGTCCCTTTTTTTTTTTTTTTTTCCTTTCAAAGGAAGGACAGAGCCAAGAGCAAAACAAATTACATTGGACAAAGTCTAGAAATGGCGACTCCAACCATATCACTAAAAATCAGATCTTGGACACCTACAAGAGGGCTCTCCAGGTTCACACAGCCTATAGGAGCACTAAATCTTTTTGAGGATAGAGATGTGCTGAACTTTTTTTTTTTTTTTTTTTTTTGCCTTTTATATCAAATGATTAGACAAATGAATAGGAGAGGGATAGGGGTCACAAGATCACACTAGCAACGCTCGAAGGCATGCTAGAATTTCCGAAAGCAAATCTCAACGAAATCAGGAGACTAAGGCCCACGGCAGAGTGGACATAGTGATAGTGGAGTAGAGTCACATTATTTATTACTACGCATGCAAACAACAACAACAAATGACACCCAAAATCAGTGTCATTTGCGACTTCTGAGATAGTGCACTATCCATAACCATCACCATCTTTATTTTTGTGTCAAATTCAGAGAGCCATGAATGTATTAAATCTACTAGTCATGACCCAAAAAAAAAAAAAAAGGTATATTGGATATACACCCATGAGGCCATGATAATCCTCTCCTTCGCAAGAGATCATTGATTTTTGTCCTTTCACACAAGGAGCGAGCCTATATTGCCTATACATAGACATCTTTCTTCTACCCTAAAAAGTCCAATGACAATCATTCGAGCGTGATCCATTTTTTTTTTCACACTTTTTTCATTAATGCACTAAATCAGCATCCATGCCAGTGCGAAGGAACCACATGCTATCACATACGTGACATGATTCAATGCGTCAAACAATTTTAGATAAAGTAATTTTAATAAAATTCAAATATTTTGCATATAAATACTGAAGAGATAATTAAGGAATCTTTATTTATATGCATCAAACCTTTATAATATTTGTTTTCCAAAATTTAGTAGAGAAAATAAAAGAAACGCATATTTTGTTTGAATGCTCGGATTGTGTTTTTATTCAAAGGGGAACCAGTAATAATAGAACTACAAATTTTGAATTATAAATAATTATATTAGAATATTTATCTTAACTAATATTAGGCTTAATACATTCGCAGCCCCCTGAACTTGGCACGTTTTGTCACTTTGACACCCATACTTACACTTTTGCCATTTAGCCACTTGAACTTGCCAAAAACGTTATTTATAAACACTTTTTTACTGAATTAAAGAAGCATTT
>CATIWK010577590.1:0-22270 GCA_949634005.1 Mallotus japonicus
ATGTCCTTGTAACTCTTCACTAGCTGAATTCACTAAGCCTTGTAAATGATGAATTAAGGCTTGTTGAAGCTTCTTAGATTTAGACCTTGTTATAGGTCCTTGAGGCATGCTAATCGGACTAGAAACTTCTTCCACTTGATCCTTGCTTTCTTGATCATGCTCATCTTCATGGTGTGTAGGCTGCTCCATAACAAAATGTGCCTTTTTTTTCATCTCACCTTCATGCCACTTCTTTCACTTGTTTAAGAAAATGTGCCTAACACACCAACGATGTCTTGTTGTAGGCAAAACAATTTCTATGGCATTAAACAACCCCTGCATCAAACCAACCAAGACAATAGAATTCAAAAATTTACCAAAACTGCAATAATAAATAAGCATATGAAACGCTAATTTATGAACCACCTCAAATTTCCTTTGTTTTCTTTATCAATCACTACCTAGTAGATAGGAAATACCTGACCTTCAGCATCTACACCAACGGTTGTAAGAAGTTGAACTTTGCAAACTCCTTTCAAAAAACATACATCAAGACCTATGAAAGGTCTACAACTTTCCTTCTAACCTTTTCTACAAGACTCAAAGCACGCAAACATCCTCCTAAAAAATCCTCTTTCCTTCTCTTAATGCATCTTTAGAAAGTTTTATTTCTACCTTACTACTAGGATTTATTCTTTTAATTGCAGCTATATATGCCTCCAAATAACCAAACTCTACCATAAAGCTTCCATCAAGTTGTTATATAATTGTTCTTTTAGCCCTCTTGCATTTTGTAAAACTAACATTCACCTTCAAAATCATTTCAACATCCAAGTTCATATATGCTACCTTATACTTAGGATTTTTATATCTTGTACCCAAATGACACATCATATTTGGCTATGCCTTTGCTTGCCTTTATTGCATTAGCATAGGTCATGTAGTGATAGACAATAGAGTTCAATTTCAGGCAGAGACAACAACTTATTGCAAAAATATAAGATCGAGCATTATAAATCCTCGCTCTACTGACCTCATGCAAATGGAGCAGTGGAAGCAGCTAATAAGAATGTTAAGAAAATCTTTTCAAAAATGGTTAAGACCTATAAAGATTGGGTTGAACATCTTCTTTTTGCTTTATAGGGATATCAGACCACAATATGAACAGTAACAGGTTAAACACCATTTTCATTGATGTATGGGTGTGAGGCAGTGTTACCCATAGAAATTGAAATTAAGTCCTTGAGAGTAACCTTAGAAGCCAAGATTCCCAAATCTGAATAGGTATAGAAGAGATATGACCATCTGTTGACACCTAGTTTTTCAGCAGTCCTTTAAAGCGGTTTGATGATGAAAGTCTTCTGTCGACTAGACAGAGGATAACCTCTCAAGAGAAGACCATCTATTGACACATGGTTTAAATCCACGCGCATGGATTGTATAAACTGCACGAGCGGGTTCTTATCCATGTGCACGGGTTTTTATCCACACGCATGGGTTCTTTTGTGGGTCTAAATTTTCTATAAATTAATCATTTTTCTATTTTTAGGGGACTTTTTGGTGAATTTTTAATAATTATTATAATATTGGATGAACTTAATAGGTAATTTTTAAACACTTTTTCAAGCCAAAAAGCATAAAAACACTATTTTATTAAGCATCAAAACCCTACTTCAGGGTGACCGACTCGTGGAAACCGATTCCCCACACATAAACTCATTTTTTTTAATTATTTTTCTAGGGTTTTAACACCAAAAATCAAACCAAACCTCTACTTTGTCAAAGCATGTATCAAGGATAAATTCCGAGGATCCAAATAATTATTTTCATAAATATTACATTTTTATCACATTTTACATTTTTATTTTATTTTATAAAAATTCTGTTTTATTTATTTATTTATTCCTCTCCATCTTATTCCTATTTTCTTTATTTTATCTGTTTTCATTTATTTTTATTTTAATACTATATTTTTTATTTTTATTTTTTCTTTAAATCTTTTCCTCCATATCTCTAAACCTTCATTTTATTTTTATTTATTTTACATACTCATTTATTTTTCTTACATCATTTTCTTCCTTTTCATCATTTTTCATTTCATACATTCTTTATTTTATTTTATGATAATATTTATGTGAATTTGTGATATTGGTGATGTGGATTTTAGAAGTGTTTATTTGCCTATTTGGTGAATTCATGTGAATATTGCATTTTTTAGGCATTTTAGAACATACCCATTTGCACTCATTTTAAATTCCTCATTTTGTTGATTACCTCTTTACTTCATCCATCTTTCCTTATTTCTGTTTTAATGAAAAAGTCTTTATTTCTATAGTAAAAATTGCATTTTGAATATATTATGTTGTAGAGAATTTTATTCTCTTTAATTTTGGTAAAGCTTTTTTTTTCATCAAAATATTATTTTTGCACTATTTCTATTATTTTTGTATTATTTTATAATTTTCATCACCAATTTATACTACTTTGCATATTATTTCCACAAAAATAGCATTTTTATTTATTCGTGAGATAAATGTATCATTTTTATTATTGATGTATGATAAAAATGACATTTTAAATGTAAAGTCTTAACCTTTATCTACTATATGAAGTTGGTGACTTTATAAATCAAGAATATTTAAGGTTGTCCCTCCTATCTCAATAACATTGGAAAATAAAATATCCCTGTCGCCTGTCACTTGTGAGCCGCGATCACCACTCGCATACCATATATTAACGACTCGTGAGGAGTCAAAATGGAAATCGACAATTTTTTTATGCTTATGCATACTTATTTTTGCTTTCCATTACAACAACATACCAATTGCATTTTCACAAGACTCATCACACTTACACAACTGGTCCCCTATCAGCCGATGTTGCAGAAGCAATTATCACCATGGTTCCACTCAAGTCATGGGGTGGTTAATTTGGTATCATCACCTTTAGCCTTTACTCGAGGATTTTTCGGACTTATATGACTAGAGTCTGTAACCTAAGTCTTTAAGGGGGGCAACCCAAGTTATCAAAAGATACTGGCTCACTGACCCTAAATCGTTAACCCTAAGTCATATGGGGGCATCTCGCTAAAGGAACCTAATCTTTTTACCCTCGACTCAAATCATGTAGATAAACCAATAGACACTCCCCTGGGATCCTACCTGGCTTATGCATGCTTATCCCTCATGATTCAATAAAACGAGTCAAGAATTTTGGCTAGATTATTTCAAAAAGAAATAGACGATAAACCTTTGAATGAATTTTATAGGGCCTCTAGTAAATATACCAAATGTTGACATATCATGCAAAGGAACTGATCCCTTATGCTGACAATATTTCATGTGCAAACCGATGCACATAAATTATGAGCATCATTTGTGATACTGTGACATGTATACTACGCCAACATTATACGTTTACTTTGAGTCATATTGAAAACATCCTTAGATTTATCTTTTGTATCTAGTCTTAATAGCCTAGTTTGAGTGCGGGTCTAAGAATTTTCTAATAATTCAAGGATCAAACCCCACCTAGGAAAGTCCGATGAGTGTGCGTGTGCTTGGTTTGTTTGTTTTGTAGGTTTACACTGATCATGTTTGTCCGTGATGTTTTCTTTTTTCTTTTCATGTACACATACATACATAATAGATGGTGCATAATCTAACACACGATTTCTTGCAGCCATCTTAGAACATACATTTTGCATATCTTGCACACACACTAACTTTTTTCTATTTTGCAGGGATCATGACATAGCATGCATACACACCATTCTTTCTTTATTCCTAATCCTTGGTTTTCATGCAGAAAATAGCTCTAAGAAAGCGTCTTAAGCACAAGGTATCAGATTTTTTTCATGTTTTGAAGTGTAAGAAATAAAAAATATATGAATAGTGTTGTATACTATTTTTAATACATGAATAATATGCGAATAATATATGCATAATATATGAATAATATACAAATAATATGTTACTCGTATAATATACGAATAAAAGGACCACTAAGGATGCATTATTTGAGACCAGTTCCCCACACTATGACATCGTATTCTTCGTTCATGATTAAATTTTGTTTTAGAGTTGGGTTAATTAGATTAGTATATTTTTAATATATGAATAATATACTATTGAATACACGCTTAAGGCCAACTATTTTTTTGATAATTTTTCTAACAATATATACTTACTCAAATTATCAAAAAAAAATATATATTTTGAAGTGTATAAGAAACAAAAAAAATATATATGAATAGTATAAGAAACAAAAAAATATACGAGTAGTATATTTATTTTGTATTGTTTCTAATATACGAATAATATACACATAGTAAAATAGTATACAATAAGTATACAATTTGTATATTAGACAGCTCTTAATATTTAATATACTACTCGTATATTAGACAGCTCTTAATATTCATAGCACGTCCAGATGGATTGGAATCACAATGAGGATTGAGATTCAAATCAACAGGAGCAGAGGCAGGTTTGATGGACACACAAACACCTCTAGTCACATTTTCAACCTTCAAGTCCTTGGTGGTTTTATGATTGGTGGTAGCATCATTAGGCACAGAAGAACTCCTTAAGTCATTGGGTTTTCAATATTCCCTACATTGGTGCTAGAATTTACACCATCAGGAGACCGATGGACAGAATTCAAGAAGACGTCAGGAGACATCAGGGGTTGCTTGTCAATTGTGTTCAGAGTTTGGTGGTTTAACAGTTTATGGTTCTACTTTCCATAGCGGTTCTCTCAACATATCCATGATTTATTTGTTGAGTGTCTATTTTTGTCAAGAGACAACAATCACAAAGACGATAGGGTTTTGTATGCTTATGGCCAGTATTGGTTGAGGCCACAACATATCACGGGCTGGGTATACCACATGAACAGATATATATATTTTTCTTCTCATAAGTCAACATCATCACAAGTGATGCTGACTCATGTCAAGATATCATCACAAGTGAACTCTCCATGCATTTTGCATAGATTGTCGTCTTCTGTTTTACTCTCATTCCACGAAATCAAATATGTGAACATCTGAATTTCTCCATTATAATTAATGTGATAATCAAGAAAAAAGATTTTTTTTATGGAATCAAAATAAAAGATTTTTATTTATGCTATAGAATAGTATTTTTGCTAAGAGTATGCATCCTCATCATTTATTGACGTTTAATTGTCTGTTGCTGCAGGTTCTTGCCTTATGTTGGTTGGGTGATGATTATCATGACTGAAAAGCCTCTAACTAAAGTAGTTTTAAGAGCAGCAATATGAGATCTTTGTCTAACAAAACTCATAAGCAGTCTTAAGTTGATCTAATAACACACTTTCTTAGTTTTTGACAAATAAAGGCCAAGTATAACATTAGAGTAGAAAAAGAAAATCTTTGCATATATTATTCAATACGTGAGTAGCATGTTACATCTAATATTGTTTTTGTTTTGGTTGCAGTACATTCTATTAGGTGTATTGGGGTTGCTCGTCAATTAGAACAGGCAGCCTTTGAAGCCAATTCAAGAGATAGCTTTGAAAGAGCCTCAAGCAAATGCTCTGGCACAGCAGAAGTTAGTATAACATCAGCATCAGGAGGGAAATTAAAGAGACCAAGGATCCTGCCCTTAATCCACATATGTCAAGATCTGCCCATGCTTATTAATGGAAGCATTGAAATGCCTCAACGTATCACCATACTTAGCCTGAAACAACAACCAAAAATGAAAAGACAAAATCAACAATAAGCCTTTTTAGTGCATTTTTTTTTGTTAAGAACCCTTATATTAATATGGGCTGAATCCTTTACATATTGCATTTCCATATATGTCTTGTGTTCGCAAGGTACTTCTGAGGATTCGAAGTGGCAAGACTTCATCCAGGAACTTTTCTCAACTAAAGACATCTTAAACATACTTTTACATGTTGTACTTGGATTTACAGGTACTAAACCCATTGTTTCCTCTTCCCAACGACCTGAAACTTGATAATGAAAGTAGTCATTAATTGCTTGAACCTGCACAGTATAGAAGATCGGTGGGTAGACGCTATCATATTTAACCAGATTTCTGTCACAATCTTGAAATAGTCATTGAGATGCTACCCTATATGTTCTTATGCATCCTAAAGGTTACCCTACGATGGTTTTTTTATTTTTCTTTTATAGGATAGTGGTTCCATAACTTACAAACTCTCTTACAAGATTTTGCATTTTTCTTGGCAATTCATTAACTTCCTAAAAAAGTAAAAACAACCAGTAACTGTTTCTATCTCTTTTGCAGAGGAAAAAGATCATAGCAAATCTTCTTGAGTTGTTTATAAGTTGATATGGGTTTCTACTTGAGGATTTTCAGATTCCTCCATCTCTTGTTCGTTTGCAGAGTGATAATTAAGCTGCCATATATATTGCAGCCACTCTAGAGTTTCTTGAATCACTTAGCACTTGGACACAGACTACTACTATGTTGTACGGGAACAAATCAAGAACTGTGCAATCAGCACAACTTAAGTTTCTTCAAGACTACAGTTTGCTGATGCATTCATAAAGCCACTATTTTCTGCTCAGCATAATTTTCTTTTCTACTTTCCAAGTTGGATAAGATATTCATCAATCTCCAACTTAAGGAGGGAGGAGGGAAATTGTCTTCTTCTAGCTTCAAACTCTGGTTTTACAATCTTGATGTGACTTTTTTCCAATGGAATCTTCAATTCCCCATCCCCCTCCTTGTCCTAGAACAGTGTTGAAAAAACACGAACACAAAAATAGTATTACTAATAAAAGCAAGAAATCTCAAACAAA
Source organism: Mallotus japonicus (assembly GCA_949634005.1). Classification (NCBI taxonomy): domain Eukaryota; kingdom Viridiplantae; phylum Streptophyta; class Magnoliopsida; order Malpighiales; family Euphorbiaceae; genus Mallotus; species Mallotus japonicus. The sequence goes on from CATIWK010577590.1 coordinate 6,782, forward strand.
AATAATTAAAAGGCACAAGAATTTTAGTACTGAAAGAAAAATTTGTAAGAGTTAGATTGACATACTCTTCAAACAGTTACAATAGCAAAGGCAATGTCGTGAAGCATAATTTACATATACTCATTAGAACACACAAAGGTCCATCCTGGAAGCTACTAGTATCAGGTTATTTCAGCAGCTACATGATAGGAATTTAGGTTATCACATTCGCATGCGTTTGACATCACCTTCAGGAACATGTACATCATTCCCCTTAGCTGAATCAGCTGTTTGTGCCTGCAACAGCAGCAAAGAAATTTTCGTGGATATGAATGCTGCAAGGACTCAATTGCTGGCTTATGGAATCTTCTAACTGGGGAATATCTCAAGTAGGAATATATGTGTGTGCGCGCGCGTGTGTGCGTGTGTTATCCAATTCTTCACAATAAGGGCATTAGGAAGAAAATTGAGAATAAAAAAAATCCATGGCTAATTTCTAATGACAATAATCAGCATATAATAAGGAATGCAGAGGATTTTTTTTTTTTTTTTTTTTTTTCCATGGTTCAATGTAGAAAAGTATTACCATCTATTTATATGTGCAAAAAAAAAAAAAAAAGGTATGACCATCTTTTGAGAAATGAGCAGTACCACGATTATGCGTTGATTTATAATCATTAACATATTCATTCTTTCTTAAGAAAAGAATCTAAGAATTTCTACCAACAAAGAGAATATCATGAAATACAACTGCTAAATCAGTTTACTATTTTTTCAACATCTTGTGATGTTCACTTTAACATAATTTTCTATAATCATGCACTAATTAAGAAAGAATCTAAGAATTTCTACCAACAAAGAGAATATCATGAAATACAACTGCTAAATCAGTTTACTATTTCAACATCTTGTGATGTTCACTTTAACATAATTTTCTATAATCATGCACTAAGATGCAAATCTTCAGCATAATGACATGAACACATGAACATTAAATTTCTTCAAACTTCAACAGCAGCCAGATTTTTTTTTAAAAAAAAGAAGCTTACAGATTCATCGGGAACAACAGCATATCTCTCTGATAGTGACACCCAGGTTTTCCCTGCCAAAAAGAAGCATCATATAAAACTTTAAATCCGAAAATATTAACAAATTGCTGTCACCATTATATGAAAAAGAAGAGAAACGAGGAGAGTACAAACACCTGATGAAGGATCAACCATTGAGGATTCTATCTGCTGGCCACCAGACCCATCAACACTTAAAGCTTCTATTATCGATGGTACATTCCTTTGAAAGCCAAACAAATGTAATAATTTATTAGACACTAGGTTTCTTGTTCCACAGCACAATGCAACAGAATGGTTATATGACCTTAGTGGACAGCCCTCCACTTCAATACAGTTAGCAACATGTTCATTGTCCCTGTCAGATGTATATGTGCATGCTGACAAAATACTTGCAACTGCAAATTTTATGCACCATTTATTGTTCACTAAAGTCTGATACATGTAACTTCTAAAATAGTTGGTCAAGCATTTCGGTTAGCACTTATACAATCCGTCTTTTGGTCCTAAGTTAACCAATGTGCTAAAATATTTTAATGTTACACAAATTAGAAGAATCTCTGCAGCTTAGATCCTCAACATTGAGTGGGTCTTGAAATGGAATCCTTACCATTTGTTCAAAAATAAGAGTTAAAAACAAATTTGATCAACAAACAAATTAATGTTGGTGCAGTCGGATGATGCCATCACAAATTTTAGTTGAAAAATTTTTCTTATGATCACTATCTTGTTTGAAAGTAAAAACTTCAAGATAATGTAGCTTTGACATTATATTGAACAAAAGTGTGCATTTCAGTGTGGCTTATGCGTTGCTGCTTGAAGTTTACCAAGATATTATGAAAGACATCCATAGGTTGTCATCAGGTAAGAAATGATGCATAAGCCACACGACACATTTATCTAAGAGAAGCAAGCAAACTTGGATATTACTGTTGTACCTTTGGTAAGAGATAATGCCATACAGAAACAAGCAAGGCAAAAAAAAGTACACTCAATAGGCAAGAACTTGACCTTGGGAAAACAGGGGGAACAAAGGATTTCAATTTTGAGATATCACATACTATCAATGAAGTTTTAAGCAAAGAACTCGCAATGTTGAATTATTTTTCAACATGTAGAAAATGAGGGATGAGGCAACCATGAAAAGTTACTTGAAACCTATTCTCACTTAATTTTTGAATTTAGCAACTCAGGATTCTTGTGTGAGAGGCCAATGAGCACCCCTTTACATAGCAAAGGTTAATACTGTTTGGTAGACTTAGTCAATAGGAACTTAGGATTCATAAAGTTATTAATTTGAGGCTTTATTACGAAAATATCATTTGGAAAGGCCAATCTGTAATTTATACTTGAACTGAATTATAGAGTGAAAGCTTTAGAATTTGTTCTTCTCAAGTCTTTATGTACTATTCTAGATTTTGCATTGTAAATAATCATACAACTTTATTATCTCCTCCAACATTTAAACCCTAACCCTCCTAAAGCACATCCAATATAACCTCTATCAATTAATAATCTTGGACCAAGAAAAAATATTAATTAAGTGAGATATTAATTAATTAATTAATTAACTAACAAATTATTAATTTATAGAACTAACTATATAATACATGTACAATATATATTTTTATAAAATTTATTTATTTTTCACTAAATAAAATTTATAATGTATTTAATGTTTTTGAATATATTGCACTATTTAATACATTCCATTATTTCATTTTACACGCATCTAATAAAGTAAAGTTTTATTCAAATGAACAAAATTACAATACAACACATTAGTTTTAATAAAACGTAAATAACATTTCATTTATATTTAAAAAATTATAGTAATCATATATTATTTATTGATATATAGAAAATTATTAATTTATATCTTAGGTTGGCCTTAAAGAATTTTTATAGAAAGTATAATTTTATAAATTAGGTAAATTATTAATTTAGTATGTTAGCCCCAAGTCGAACTGACCAAAAATATTATTTAGAAGAGGTTATTGATTAATCAAGTATCATTTTATCGAGGTTATACATACATAAAGACAAAAAAATATAACAGGAAATACCATGACAAAGAAGAAAAAAATGCTTAACACTATATGCGTCCATGCTATTACCGGTCAATAGACTTGCCATTACCAAGCTGTCCATTTGTACCTCTTCCCCAAGAAAAAACATTTTGTCGTTCAGTAACAGCAAGCGTGTGCCTCCAGCCACAAGACATCAGAATTACTTTCTGCCAAGTGCCAAATATGTGTGAACATAAAATTGAACTATTAGACAGAGAACAACCTTCTCAAACAAGAAATCAACAAGAAGGGACTCCCTACAGAACTGAAAATCAATGTCAACATGATTTAAATTATGAGCAACAGTAACAAGAAGTGCCTGCTCATGGGGAAATTTGACTTGCACAGGAGAACAATGGTCCACATTGTCGCCAACTCCAACCTGTCCAAACTATACAAGAAGAAAGATAACAACAACAAATAGACAAAAATTTATAAGCATTGATGGCTGAATAAAAATTTCAAATCAATAGAGCTAACAAAAACAGATCTAAAAAGAAAAAGTAATGTGAATGTGAGATTGAGCAACATGCCACAAGCAAATCGATAGTAAACGGCTCCATTGACATTCTTTTAAGATCCTTTTTAGACTTTTCAAGAAGCCTTGTTTCACTAAGTGCAAGAAGGATATCTCAATATTAAATGACTTTCTCTATGACCCATGCTTCACCAATAAAATAAAAATAACATTAATTAAAATGATACAGAATCATAAAAATAGAAACTAAAAAAATGAACTTCTAAAACCTTATTCCATCCCCAGCCATAAAGTTTTCCATCAGATGTGATTGCCATAGTGTGCCTCCAACCGCCTGATATCTAGAAACAAAATTAAAAGAAGAGGGATTGAAATAATAGAATGTAGAAAAACAAACAATCACAACAACCATATGTTATATATGTTCTCAGCTTCCAATTGAAAATATTAAGCTAGTTTGTGATTGAAGGTAACTGTAAAGATTTTCACTTGGACAAATCTTTCTCTTAATAGCTTTCTTCAAATCTTTGGAGAATGTGGCATTGTATTATTGCAAGTTCTCTCTTCCGAGCATTCCCTAAAGGTAGATGACAAATTCTAAATCTCAATGCAGGCAAGGCATATCTCGTTGAATCAGTGTTTGCACAACATGGATCTAATGGAAATTGAACCCACCCAATTTTCCCATCTGTTTAGATGTTCAACTTCCAATGCCATTTATTGAAATGATTGTAACGATCACAATCACATTTGTAATGGGTAACAACCTATCACTATGCAAATTTTGTTGTAAAAATTGCAAAATAAATAGAATTAATGGATTTTAGGGAGTTCACTGAAATTAAGATATACAACTACCAAACAAACATAAACACATAAAATAAAGACATTAATCCATAACTTACAATCATCAGATTCATTAATATAAATTTTTAATGCGAAGTTAAGTTTCAATTGATTATTAAATTTTTTAAAATAATATAGGATATCAAATAAAAATTTAGGGTCTGCTATTTCCAAATCCTAAAATGTTTTTGCCACTTCTTATTTATATACTTTACTAAAATTACCCTTACTTTAATCTTCCTTTTACTCATTTTATTTATTAGTGGGACCTTTCAAGTTATGACCATTCCTTTATTTATGCACATTTAAATTTTTGTCAATAGAAAGTCAAATCATGATGGGTCAACAGCTAAATTACTTCTGCATGATAAATGTAATTTATTCATTGATTTAAGCTGTATACACTATCATAATAAATAGGGGAGGGGATTTAGCTTAACATATATAGTTTCCTAAAATCACTCCATGCAATTAGCATGTACAGCTTTAGTTTCAGTCTTGCCTATATAATGAAAGACTTCTTAGAAGAGAGGGTGATTTGAACCAATTCTTATGGTATCAGAGCAAACACCTAAGAAATCTTAGCTTTTTATTAATATTTTTTTTTTTTTTGGGTCATAGCCTTAGTGATCATGGAAAAATCAGACCACGTCTGTGTCATTCACAGGAAAAAATCATGCAGCCCGGGAATTTCAGTTGGAGAACATTTCTCAAAGGTAAAGAGCTGTGGGGCCATATAGATGGCAGCACCAAAGAAGGATCTACTTCAGCAGACATGGCAGCTTGGGCTGCCAAATATAATCAAATCATGACCTGGATTCTTATATTTGTGGAGCCACATCTGATTCTTTCTTTGTGCCTCATAGGTCTGCAAAGGCCATGTGGGATTATCTCAAGCAAGTCTATAACCAAGAAAACAATGCTAGGCACTTTCAGCTTGAGTTAGCCATTGCTAACTATACTCAAGGGGATCTATCAGTTCAAAATACTACTCTGGTTTACTATCCTTGTCAAATGATTATTCAGATCTTGTTCTAGCCAAGGGTTTTGCAGAAGGATTCGCTGCAGTACAAGAAGTACAGAAAACCAGACAAAGAGATCAATTTCTAAAGAAATTGCGGCATGAGTTTGAATCTATTCATGCCTCTCTAGTGAATAGAGATCCTGTCCCGACTTTTGGAAATCTGTTTTGGATAACGCTTGCGTGAGGAACAGCAAATCAATACTCAAAATATTATGGAGCAGGCCCATGTTGCTGTTGCCTATGCTGCCCATGGCAAGGGAAAGGGGAAAGGTCGAGACATGAGTACCACACAATGTTATAGCTGTAAGAAATATGGGCACATTGCACCTCATTGTCTTGAGAAATTTTGTTAGTGCAAGCAATCAGGGCATATCATTAAGGAGTGTCGTACTCGTCCTCCACACTCCAACAAGGGCTATCATGTTGTTGTTACTTCCGGTGATTTACAGCCTGCTATCTTTGCAGCTACTACAACTCCTGCTGTTGCTTTACCACCTTCATTAACTCGAGAGATAGTGCAGGAAATGATTATGAAGGCATTTTCACCACTTGGACTTCAAGGTACAGGTTCTTCATCTACTTCTTGGATTGTAGACTCACGTGCTTCTAATCATATAACTAACTTTTCTCATGAACTAACTAATATCAGAAAATATTGTGGCTCCTCACGTATTCAAACAGCTAATGATAGTAATCCACTCAGCGCAGCAATTGGTGATGTATCTCCTTCTCTTCAGGATATTTTTGTATCACCTAACCTCTGAGAATTAAGTATTTGTTCGTCAGCTTGTGACTCATGATGGTTGTGTCGTGCAAGATCAGTTGACATGACAGTTGATAGCAAAGGGGCCTAAGCATGGATGTCTATTTTTTTCTGCAACCTCCTATTCCACGCAGCTTATCTTCTTCAGTACTAGCTTTACTCTATAATGAGTCTCAAGTGTCAAATGAAGTACGACATAAGCGCCTTGGTCATCCTAACTCTAGAAGTCTATCTTATTTGCTGAAATATGGTCTATTGAATAACAAAGTACATCCTTTTTCCACTATGTTTCCTGATTGTGCAACTCGTAAACTTGGGAAAAGTAAGATTTTACCCTTTCCATCTAAAGGTAGGAGAGCAACACGCAGCTTTGAAATAATTCATAGTGATGTTTGGAGTATTAATCCTACAATCTCTCATGCCCAATACAAATATTTTGTGACCTTTATCAATGACTACAATAGATATACATGAGTTTATAACCTGCGACACATATCAGAAGTTTCTTCTATGTTCAAATTGTTCTTAGCTCCAGTTCAAAATCAATTTTCAGCTACTATAAAAATTCTTCAGTCTGACTCAAGTGGGGAATATATGTCTCATGAGTTTCAATCTTTTATGTAATCTAAAGGGATTATCTCTCAACATTCCTATCCTTATACTCCGCAACAAAATGGAGTAGCTGAACGAAAGAATCGTCATCTTTTAGTTATTGTCATGACTTTGCTAATTGAGTCGTTTGTTCCTCCTACGTTTTGGGTAAAAGCACTCACTACAGCAAGTCCCAAGTTTTGAATGTTGAGTCCCCATATTTCAAGCTCCATCATCACCATCCTACTTGTATAAATTATCATACTCTTTGGTGTGTCTTTTTTATGTATCTCCCTCCAGAAAATAGAAATAAGCTCTCTGCCCCAGGGTTTTAAAAAACAGCCAATACGCACAACGGATTTCAGTGAGGACAATCCGATATATAGCCGGATCATAATGGCTATAAAAAGCAATCCATATTTGGTCGATGAATCAGCCGGATCATACTTCTGCTCTCTTTGCTGCTATATCTTTTATTTCTATTCCTACTAGTTACTCGCATGCAGTTAAAGAGAAATGTTGGAAGCACGCCATGTAGGAAGAACTATGTGTTGTGCGCTGTCGGTGTGACTCCACTTGGATGTAAATGGGGCTATTCAATTAAGGTTACGTCTGATGGGAGTTTGGACAGGTATAAGGCTCGTTTACTAGCTCTTGGCAATAATCAAGAATATGGAGTTCACTATGAGGAGCCTTTTGCTCCGATAGACAAAATGACTACCGTTCGAACAATTCTAGCTATTGTTGCTTCACAAAATTGGAATTTGCACCAAATGGATGTGAAGAATGTCTTTCTTCATGGAGATCTAAAGGAAGATGTTTATATGCGTTCTCCTACAGGTTTAATTTCTAACACTACTTATGCAGTGTGCAAATTGTGTTGCTCCTTGTATGGTCTCAAGCAGGCCTTGCATTCATGGTATGAGAAAGTCAAATCATGATGGGTCAACAGCTAAATTACTTCTACATAATAAATGTAATTTATTATTTAGGCTGTATATATACTGTCAAAAATAGGGGAGGAGATTTAGCTTACCATAAAATAGTTTCTTAAGATCACTCCATGATGTAATTAGCATGTGCAGCTTTTGTTTCTTTCTATAGTTGGTAGTCTTACCTATATAATGAAAGACTTCTCAAAAGAGAGGGTGATTCAAACCAATTTGTTAATTTTAACTCTTTTTTTATCTTATATTTTCTCTTCCATGACATATACTAATATTTTCTTTTTCTTTCATACTTCTGCTCGTCCACGATACATATTAATTTTTTTCTTTTTTTCATTTTAAATTTTAGCAAGCCACACTGCAGTGCTATAAGACTCACCAAAATCAAACTATTATCATTTTAATGCATAGAGAAAAGTTACCTGAGATATAAAACTACCCCGTAATGCTTCAACTTGATTAGGAATAAGGTGATCTGCAAAGTCTCCATGCCCTAGTTGACCATATTTACTCCATCCATAAGTGTATAACCCACCGGAAGAAGAAATAGATATTGTATGCCGCCATCCACAAGCAACCATAATCATCTTCTCTCCCTGCAATTTCCATCACAACGTTAACATGACCTAAAACCAAGCAAGTAGAATCAGTGGAAAATATAAGGACAGTTAAATGAAGAATAAATAATTGAAATCATACATTTATACAGTAACTTCAAATTTTTTTATTATAATTCCATGATTGCAATAACATGACCTCTAAAGCAACTCATATAAATGAACATGCAAGGTTCAACATTCTTGGTAAACCATCATTCACTTCATTGTCATCTTGGTCACCAAATCTGCTTTTTTTTTTTTTTTTTTCTGCTCCACTCATATTTACTTTTCATCTAGGAATCGAGTGCCATAGCTGCTAATCACGATATAATACACAGTTTTCACAAACTGAAGTGGCTGAAATGCCCACATGATTATGCTGTAACAAATCTTAGAAGGATCGTCATGCCTTAAGTTTGCAAGGCAGCATAATTTGGAACAATTAAAAATATAAATCGAGAAAGTCGACCATTTTCTAACACCAAAGGAATTAATGGAGCCAATGTGTGCTTTCTGCATAGATTTGTTTTTTTCCTCTTCTCTTCTTTTAAACATTATGAAAGGAAAACAAACAAAAGAACGAGGGCAGAAAGCAATGCAGGCCAATATTTGTTCAGCCCATAAGGAGGATTCTAACCAAAGAGTGACGCTTTTTCATTGTTAGCACAGTTTGGCTGAAAAGTTAGAAGCAAAAGCTGGCCACCCTATGCTTCAAGTGGGTGGCACCATTTAGAGAAAGGGTGTCTGTCGTACAACTGAAAGCTATGTTTCCCAACAACAATTGGCTAATGCTAGGTGGGGGAAAATTGCCAACAAAAAAGAATTCAAATGTTTAAACGTGTGAGCCAAGCATTACTTAGAATCCTCTTCTTTTCCAAATTTCTCTAAACTTCAATTGGAAATGATATGGCCATCTGATTTGTGTAACTTGTGCACTAAGACCTTTCAAATGTTCTCCATTGATTACAGGCCTACGTGCAATAAGGGCATAATTAAAAATTATTTAGGATTTCTAAAGATTCATCCCAGCAGTCATGGCTTGATACCAGATTTCAGTTTCCAATCCCACCGGGGTTTGGTTTAGCGACAGATCAGAGGATGAGGGACAATTACCTTGTAGTATAGTTTAAGAATATTCTCATTACATTGTTGTTCTTCTATAATTCTAATAGGCAACCCACCTGTGTTACAAACACTATAAAGTTCCGTTATTTTGAATTTCAAACCAGATTTTAATAGTTTCAAAAATATTAGTGGAACATATTCTTTCTGATTTGCAACATTTTAGTTCAGATTCAACAGATTTATACCGCAACAACCTTCAATCCAAATTTTGATACTTACCAGTTGCCTTCATTTTAGCATAGGTGATGCCCCTATAATATTGTATTATCTGGCTGTCAGATCCTCTAGTCTTTTGGCTCAAATAATGTTAGCCAAATTATTGAAAAGAAAACAAAAACATTTTTTCTAATGCCATAGTAGCACTAAAACATAAATCAATGCAAATAAATTAATTGAGGAAACTAAATAAATACCATTGAATATTCATAGACAATCAGGATTTATGATATCACAAGCCCTTACTACAAAACATTCTCATAAGCAAGGGCACAAGAAATCTATGGGAGGTCATACACGTCATACTTTTAAATTGAAATTGTAATCCAATCATGGTTGCAATGATTGTATAGCAGAGGCAAGACAAACAAGAACATCATAGAATGCTAATGTCAATTTTCAGCATAATTTCCTTTTTAAGGAAAAGTAAATCAAATGTAAAAAATTGGAAAGAATTCAAACATAGATTAAAGCATAAAATGCATAAATATACAGCGATATTTATAATCTCTCCAGATCCAAGACATAACAAAGCAAAATAATTGGAAAAATTTACCTTGAGAAAGAATAGAAATTGATACCTTTAGATGCACATTCAGCCCAAATAAAAAAATGTTGCCTTGTGTATATCTTTCAGCATTTTCAAGCAAAATCAATTTTGTTCTTTGAGGTTGAACAAGCATTTATACATGGTATAAGAGAGCAGAATTAACTATGCAGAATATAGTAGGAAAATTCTGGATAGCTGGACATACAGAACCGAACAAATTACAGTAAAATAACTCAATGTAGGTGCAAGATACTGGACACAACAATTATTGGCTACATTTATTCCTTTACCCCCATTATATAAAGGGAGTAATAAGCTTATAAAATCCATCAATGTAACAGCCAACACATAACAAAGGAGGTGTTATCATTAGTGGCATTCAAAAACCACCAAAACCAAGCAAGTGTTATCGTTAGTGGTGTTAAAAAACCAACAAAACCAAACTGAGCCGTAAACCACAGTTTATATCGAGAACCATTTCAATTTACTTTCGAAAAAATGATTAACCAAATATCATTTCAGTTTATGGCTTTTCCTTTAAAAACACCAAACCAAAGTACCATTAAAATTCCATTAATTTTGGTGTCTACAAAAAAATCTTAATCCATATTACTATCAGATTTTGCAGTGTGATCAATCAAAACTGAGAGTTGTACATAAATAATTTTGCAATTAGTATTAAGAATGACTGAAAATGAAAATAAGTTTGAATTAAAATTCCAGGTCCAATAAAAGAGCACAACCCACTCAAACACTGCCTAAGCTAAACCATAACCATGCATATATGGCTTGGTTTCTCACAGTTTGGTTCAGGTTGGAGCTTTTACAACCAAATTGATCAGTTCAGTTTCAATATATCCTCCAAACTGAACTGTTCATACCCCTCACTATTACCATTTTCCAGAAGCATCTGAAGCACATATTTTAAACCTTAACAAATATAACAAAGGAACTCCGATGGTTCAAGCACAGGTGGTGTCTTCTCCTATTCAAGAGTGTATGCTATCAGCTGTCATTAGCAGTACAGTAAACAAGCAGTAAGCAAACCATCTCAGAGCAACTTTACAAATGGATTGTCTGATGATCAATCTATACCACTGAGATTCAGTGGAAGTTAATTGGGAGTCCAAGAATTTGGTCACTATCACAATAATTTAGTAAAACCATCTCAAAGAAGTTCTGCAAATGGATTTTCCGATGACCTCCCCACACCACTGAGATTAAGTGGAAGTTTAGCATCGGTTGGGGATCCAATATTTATTCACTATCATAGGTAGTTTAGTATGTTAGTGTATTCTATTTTCCACAACTAGGTTTTAACTTGACTTGCCAGTCTTACCTGCTCAAGCAGACTGTCATGGAGAAACATCAAACAAGTAATTTGATTATGGACAAGTTATAGCCTGACTTAAGATACATTTGAAAGAAAAGAAAAAAACAATTATCATGCCAACCATTTTCCCAAAACCCAACCAAAGCACCACAAGGCTACTTGACTTTAAAAGAAACCATACTCAATATAATCCTACAAACAACTATATGGACAGTTCCTGCACAAAGCCTATGGGATATTGTTATTGACACTGGCACCTAGTATTCTCTTTTTTGCAAAGTCCTAACCTTAACATTTTCAAACAGTTAGCTTGTTTAAAAAAAGAAATTAAAGTGAACCATGGTAAACACATGCATAAAGAGAAACTGGATAATTTTGTCAGCACTCTTAAATTTCAGGGGTTACAATATTAGTAAATCTGGTAAAGAAATAATAAAGCCAGTTTGTAGACATACATGAGAGAGAGATACTTTCTCGGGCACCAAGCGATCCATTCTGTCACCCAGGCCCAAATTCCCATATCGTCCCCAACCCCATCCATATAGCTCTCCATCTTCTGTGACGGCTGCAGTGTGTTCAGCACCAGCGGCAACCATTTTGATTGCAACTCCCTACAGGAGACAATAAACTATTTTCAGCACATGTATAGCATCACAATCTCCAAGCTCAGTTGATGAATAACTACATCTGGTGAGACGGAATTCTACAGTTGGCTACCACAGACAGAGACACAATCTTTTCCCAAATTTTATTAATTAACATTATCGTTGTTTGTCACCATTTCTCATGAGAGAAACATTTATCACGGAACCCTTCATCTTCATAAGGATGTAAAGTCATTCCTCCCAAGAAATTATGAGGAACCATGAATTTAAATAGGCTCATCACCACATGCACTCCTTTAGTCTACACGCCCAAACACACACACAGTAACAATTGAAAATAAAATCACAAATCGATAGACCCCCACTCCTCAGGATTTTAATCATTTTTTTTTTTTTCCTTTCCTCACACTTTTGACAGTTGCTAAAATCAGCTCAAATATTTCACTCTAATAGAAAATGGACAACGTAATCTTCCTCAAATGTATACAAAATGAGTTAAGACATGAATGCTTATTGAGAATACATTCATGACAAGGCTATAAACATATAGCCCACCACAAAGCCAACTCAGCAATGCCTTAGACAAACTAGTTGAAGCAAACAAAGCTCCTAATAAGGTGCTTAACCAAGGAAGGGCGGCTTCATACGGGCTCAAGTAGCAGTCCTAAAACTACCAAAGACAGTTATTTAAGGAACGCTCGAGGCGCAAGCCCTAGCCCCTCAAACCCCTTTGCACCTTAATGTGCATTGCGCCTTTAATACGTATGACAAAAGACTAATAAAAAACAACAAAAACAAGAACACGCAAAGCACAAAATCTTATAAAATAATGATTTAACTAAAGTACCTGGAATGCTTGAATTTTCTGAGGCACAAGGGAGTCTTCTGTGGTGCCAAGACCAAGCTGACCATTTTGATTCCGCCCCCAACTTCAGAAAGAAACAGGAAAGAACCTCAACAAGTAGAACATTTTACTACAAGCTATAAGCAAATTTCAAAAGTATGGATATGACGTTAGACAATCTACCTAAGGATTTAGAAAATTAGTTCCACATGTATTAAAAAGACACCTACTTGAAACATAGTAACAAGTAGAATAAAATTGACATGAGGGCAATGAAATAGATCCAGAACAGGCAAAGAAGCATTCCTTCATACATTTTTGCCAATCTCCTTGACGCAACAAAGAAAGCGATTCCAACAAAACAGGATATAATACAGCAGACAATTGCCTAGAGATACATTATACAGTATGAACAATTTGATAGCCATATAAAATAGCAATATTAGACAGAATTACTGGCCAATATAGTTCATTAATGATTTGTTTTGTTAAATAGCATTAAAGGTGAAGTTTGCAAATTGCTTGGACTAACTTAACATTAGGGCTATAAATAACAGTTTTGGAATCCGTTTCGGTATCGGACCGAATCAGACTGTATCGTTCACTGCTATCATGAATTTTACAAAACAATCAATAAAATGAGTCACATTTATAAAAAATGCAAATAAACTTCAATATCTAATATACTAAGTTGAGAATTACTTTAAAATTTAATTTTTAATATTTAAAAATATAAATAATAACAAATATAATATAAGAACTATTATTTACTATAATAAATATTGACGTAAAAGAGTATAAAATTTTTTTAAGTAAATAATTATATTTTATTAATATGAAATTATTATAAACTACCAAAATAAAGGATAATAAAAATTCTTCAAATTATTACAAAAAAATGTATAAATAAATACATCACTTGATTGTTTATTCCAGATGCAAATCAGTTAAAAAATACAAATTTACATTTAAAAAAAATAAAAGTTTACATTATTTTTATCAAACTTATTATTTATATATCTTAAATTAATAGTTACATTATTTTATTGATATAAAATTATTAGTTTAATGACAGAAATAAAAATATCTCTAACAGTTATTTATACAATTTAAAATAAATTATCACATAATTACAATGTACAATAAAATTATATTTTTTATTTTAATAATAATAATATAATGTAGGAATTAAAGATAAGTACAAAATAACTAATTAAAGATTGAAAAAATACAATTATAGATACACATGCCGCTACAGTAGCTAACCACAAGGTCCCAACTTTTCTTCTCCCTGTGCTTTTTTTTTTTCTCTTCCTCTTCATCTTCTCCAATCGCCGGAAACCAAACAAGGAGAGCGACCGTACCGAAAAATAATGCCCAATACAGCCAAATTTGCGGCTACATCACCTGTTCAGCCTAAATCTCAAACCGCCACCCTTATTTTCAGGCACGAAATGGCCGAAACGCACATTATCAACAGTTTTTTAGTACCCTACTTAATATTTTCTATAAGGTGTTAAGGTTGAAGATTTATCATGCCTTATAGTGGTTCCAAGCATTAAGCAGACCCATCAAGATCTTTACAAACTAATTGCGTATTGTTAGATCTCAACTACTTTAGTAACCCTTGACGGGTTAATTCTACCAATGGTACCAATACTTTACACTTAATTACAAAATGGTACCATAATTTCAATTTATATCTTTTTGATCCCTTAATTTTAATTTTAATTTCACCGGGAGATCCCCAACCAAAATCCGGCCAATTTTGATGACGTGGCCACCGGAATTGCCACGTCATATGCCACATCAGCAGCTACGCCAGCAATTAAAAACTTGGTACCATTTTGTAATCGAATGCAAAGTTTTGGTACCATTCATAAAACTTACTTTATTATTAATAGTATATTTCTTAAGAAATTTATTTTATTTAATTATCAATTTTTCTAAATTAATTATAATTAAAATTGCAAAAATTTAAGTTAAATTATTATTATTATTATTATTAAATTGAATATTTACATTTGAATTTTAATATTACATATCTTGCTATTTAATATTAAATATTTTAATTTTCAATTTAATTTGATTTTTTATTTTAATTGAATTATTTTAAATTATAATTTTTTTTTGGAAATATATTAAGTTAATATCAATTTTTTATATAAATAAATAACAGTGTTATTATTTTTAAAACTTTTATTTAATAATAATAATATGTTTAATTGTTTATTTACAAAAAACCGAACCGAATCGAACCGAATTTTGTAACTAATTTGGTACGGTACTGGATATTTCCAAAAAACTAAACCGAGAACCGTACAGAACCAAAAACTGAATATTAATAATAATATATATGTATGAATAAATAGTAGTGAACTTAATTATATATTTTCATTATATTATTAAGCAATATATATTAAGTAACATATGTATAATAATATATGATAAAA
>CATIWK010577599.1:0-11169 GCA_949634005.1 Mallotus japonicus
GTATTTTCTCAAAGGTTAATGCCCCTGCAGGTGAAGTCAATGAACTAATGAATTTGTAGTTAACGCTTGATGAATCTGTAGGCTTAAATCAATGAATCTCTAGGCTTAAATCAATGCATTTTCTCAAAGGTGAAAGTGACCCTGCTGAACTAATGAATTTATAGTTAATGCTTGATGAATCTGTAGGCTTAAATCAATGAATCTCTAGGCTTAAATTAATATATTTTCTCAAAGGTTAATGCCCCTGCAGGTGAAGTCAATGAACTAATGAATTTGTAGTTAACGCTTGATGAATCTGTAGGCTTAAATCAATGTATCAATGAATCTCCAACTTCAGAGTTTTAGTTCACTGTACCATGTTAGTTGAGATAAAAGAAAGTTCTGTAATTTTTAATCATGGTTCACTTTGAAATTTTAAAGCTTTTGTAGTATTTCTTGATTTGCACATTTCAACTAAATTTACGTTAATGGCTTAGGGAATTAGTTAGCTCGCTACTTGCACAATACATGCTTCTGCAAATAGGAGTATGTGTCCATGGTTGTCAATGGGCAGCTTTATTTTTTTGCATATTGTTAAACTACAATGCATTTTTCTTTTTCTTTTTATATTTTCTGCATTGATAGAGTTGAAGGAATAAGAATGGAATAGCCTCTAGTATTTTTGGAACTTATTAGTGCAAGAAGAAGAAGTTACTGCGTTAAAAAAGAAGAAGAAGAAGAAGAAGCTGCGTTAAAAAAATAGGAAGCGTGTTTTCACATGTGTGATGGACCCCTGGTCCATATTGCAATATGGACAGGGGTCCATGATATAATTTGCCGCCAATTGAAACTTATTCTCTTTAACGATATTTTTAAAATATAGAATATAAGTTTCCTCAAAAAACTACAAAATTTAAATTATAATATTGTTAGTTTGAAAATTAAATTTTATTTTATTTAAAAATATATAATATCATATTTTATGTAATTTATCAATATTTAAATATTATTTAATTTTATATAAATTAAAAAAATTGGCAAATTGGTCATGGACTCATGGCCTTATCTAAGTATGGTTTATTTAATTAAAAGAGAATGGAATCCAATGAAACTATTCCTTCTTATCAAGTTGGTAAATTTCCTTTTTGTTAAATATTTCCTACTTTGATTAAATAAATTTATGATTAGTGGGATATCTATATATATATATTAAATGCTGAGACTTAAAGTCATTAAACCAAAAATTTGACAGGTGTCTATCTTCATATTCAAGTATTCACCCTAAAATCTAATGTGTCAAATTCTTAAAAATAAAATATTTGGTATAGTTTTTTAGTATTATTTTTTAACTAAAACACTACATTTAAGCAGTTTGTGTATTATAGGAATTCTATTTATTAAATAGATGTACTAACCTCAAATACTATTATATATCAAACAATGTTATATATATTTGCACCGATTAAAAATAGAGCCTCCCTAAGTGATTTTTTTGGCTTTTTTTTTTTGAGTGATTTAGTATATTTGTTGATGATTTATAGATTTGTTTATTATGTTAATCTCTAATTATGGAGCTTTTCATTTTTGTTGTGTCTTTAGATGGGAAAATTAAGCCATGGAGAAAAAATTCAGCTTAACAAATTGATAATTGTTTCTCAACTTTTGAAGTAAGGTGTTGTGGACACTCTTGGTTTGATCGGCTCGCAACAAAAGCCCAATGATGAAATATTTTGATTCTTTAGAACGGACCTAAAAGGCCCTAAAACTCCACCCAAGTCCAAACCCAAGCCTGGCCCAAGCCCATGTTAGCCCACTTAGGCCTAATCCACAGAATCAGGCCGAAGGGGCGACGCTTGATCGAAGAGGCACCGCCTCTATGACGGCCACTTCGATCAGGCGACGCCTCTTCAAAGAGGCACCGCCTTTGCACTGCCCACTAGCTCCTTCATTAATTAGAGACTTGACAGCAGCAGCAAGGGGTGTGGGCCCACACCTTACCCCTGTAAACCTTGAGCATGGATGGTTGAATTTTAGAGCAAAAAGATGACTAAAAAGGGTGTGCACATGATGGGTAGAAAAAGTGGATGTCTTGTCAAGGCATGGTGGGATGAAAAGGGCAAGGGGGAGAGAGAAAAGGGGGGATGGGAAGTTTGGAGTTGGTTTTTAGCAGAGAAAAGAAGAGGAGAAACGGGAGAAAAGCAGGAAGGGAGGAAGGAAAGGGATTTTTAGCTTGAAAGAGTGCATTTTCAAGAGGAAGAAGGATCTCTTGCATTTGAGAAAGAATTGGAATCAGCAACTAGTCTCTGAGGGCTAAGTTAGGAGTCTCAAACTTGTCTCAAGTAGTAAGAATTCTCATTTTTAAGGTTTGAGTTCTTGATTTTACATAAAACTCTTTTTCCTTCACTTTATTGCTTGTTTTTAGATTCATTGCTCATTTGATGTTGTGTTCATGGTATGATCTTGTAAATTACTGAATACTAGTTGTAAATATATATATATATATATATATGTATATATATAAATATATATATACATACATATGGCTTAGACTTACTTAAGATTTAAGGTAATGTAAGTTGTTGCAACTGTTCTGTCAAATAGACTTACTTAAGATTTAAGGTAATGTAAGTTATTACAGCTGTTTTGTCAAAGACGTCTCTTCAAAGAGACATTGCCCCTTTGTGTTGAGGCGACATTATGTCGCCTCTCTGCCTAGAGGCGATGCCTCTCTGAAGAGGCGTCGCCGTACCATCAGAGCTACGCTCAAATTGGTTTTAATTCTTTATGCTTATTTTGTGTAGTTTGTGTCTTACATATGTTCATTTCATGTTGTATCTCAATCTCGCATGCAATTATAATGGCATTTGGTTTAATCAAGTGTATATTTATTTATTTTTAGTTATTTTATATCATATCATATTTTCTATGAAATTGACGTAGTGGTTTTCTTTTGTAGGTTTTTATTTTTGTTTTGTGGAAGATTAACATTTTGAATTTTGCAGGAATTTTAGGATGATTCTTAATCATCCAAGTGTTGATCACCTAATTAGCTTAAATATATTTATCCTGTTTTTTTTTATTGCTATTTAGTGGTGTAACGGGTTGTAATCCTTAATCCCTTCCTCATTTCTTTAAATGTATTTTGTAAATTATTAGTCGTGATGGATGTTGGGCTTATAAGCATGAAATTGGACTAATGTGCAAATCCGAATTAAAAATGTAAAATTTGGCAATTGATTGAAAATAATCACAATTTGCATGTTAATAACGAAATAATTTAATAATTAAAGGTAATAAAATACAAAACACGCACGGAGGCCAACCGTAAGGTTAGGTAGGCATTCCAAAAGCCCATACCCAGTTTCCAAACCTTTTCTCTGAGGATGGCTTCTGGGAATCTCCGTGGAATCCAGTTGTTATACAGTGTGTCCCGGGTTTTATTCAGGTGGCCACTCCATCTCCTATTTGAGTTATAAGCCAATTTTGTATTTTCTAATGGGTCTCGAGCCCACACAGTGCCGTTGTTGCTAAACACTTGGGCACGCTAAACCCCGCCGCCTACAGGTATTTTCAATTTTATCTTCTTTCTGTTGTTGCTTTTGGCAAATGTATATTTATTTGTTTAGTTTTGTTCAAATGCTTATCATGAACACATCTTTATTTTCTATTGAACTTTAAAAAAAAGTAGCATACCATTTTTTATTTTTCTTTCTCATATTTTATTGAATTTTTTAACATTAAGTATTATTTAAATTTCATATTTTTTTCCTATAAATAAATATAAAAAACTTTATAAGTATAACTATAAAACCTACATCATTAGTTTATAATTTTTATTTTATTAAAATAATTTAATTAATATATTTGAATTTATTTTATACCGTTTGTAGTTATATTTTATTAAAATTCTTTAATTTATTTCAATACTACTCAAATTCTAAAATTATTTATATATTTTTTATTTTTCTACTTTAAATCACTCAAAATATTTTTTCTAAAAAATTAAAAAATTACAGTAATAACTTAATATTATTTTTTAACTAAAACATTATTATACATACTTCAATACTAATCTAATAATTCTGAAAACAAATCTTATTATAACTAAAAAATTATGGTGACAAAAATTAAAGAAAATAAAATTAATGTGATTTATTTTATTTTTAATTTATTTAGTTATTATTTCATTCAAATTATTTATATCATTTTATTTTACAGTCCGCGCATTGCGCGAAATCACGACTAGTTATATGATAAATTCTCAGCATTCTCATAAAAATTAACATGAATTTTTTTTAAAAAAAGAAGTAGATAAATGATAAAAATATAAACAAATAACAAAATAATAAAATTATTATAAAAAATTTTAATTTGATTTATAAATTTTTATTATTTTTTATGGATTTGATTCATAGATTATTAATGTAGAGACAAATTTACAATATAGACAAAGAAATAATAGAAAAATGAAAAAATTTTACAGAGTTTTTTTTATAAATCTTTAATTTATTTTCACCTACGTTAATGAAAATTAATTATTAAGAAGTTTAACCATTAATTTTAATATTTTAAAATTCACAAAAACCCTACCCTTCCTCCCTTTTTTTTTTTTTAAGATAAACCCTTCCTCCCATTTCACTCCTTACAGCCGCCTGTCTTCTCCTCTCCTCTCCTCTCTGCCTTCTCATTTCCTCTAATCCTAATCCTAACCCTAACCCTAACCCTAATCGTTTATCTTCTCCCCTATCATTGCATCTTAGGACCAATCGAATGAATCCTAAACTATTTCAGGCCATAAGAGATGGAAATCTCGGATATTTTCATAATGTAGAATATGCTGAATTGCTCAAGGTGATGGCTGACCAAGAAGATATTGTTGTTCATGTTGCAGTAAATTTTGGAAGGCAGGACATTGCAAACATCATCATTGACAGATGTGGATTCTTAGAAGGTGATTCTCCGTTACATATTGCAGCAAGAAAAGGGAGTCAAGCCATGGTTCAGTTTCTACTTGATAAAGAAAATGTTGTAGAAGTAGAAACGAGGAACACTTTGCTGAACTTGCAGAATCATAACAATGACACGGCTCTGCATGTTGCTGTGCGAAATGGGGATTTGGAGGTTGTGCGTTTATTGATAATTGCTGATCGAAATCTTGCTCTAACTATAAATGATGCAGGAGACTCCTCCCTCTTCCTGGCGATGGATTTAAAGTTGTATGAAATTGATTGGATGATTGTTGCAGCTAATAATGATCTGGGCTCTTATAAAGGAAGAAATAATATGAATGTGTTGCGTGCTGCTCTCATCCGGGCAGAGAAACGTAATTTTTTTTAACTTTTCCCTTTAGTTAGTTTTCTTTTTGGTTTACTGACACCTTAACTTATAAACACTTTTATATTTCTATTCAACTTAAAAAAATGTCGATAAGTTTTATTTTTAACAAGTTTAAATGTTTAAGTAATTTTTTGTAAATTGAAAATTCAAATTGATAAAAGATAACAAGTACATAGTACTGCAGATGTTCTAGAAATTTCTTTATAAAGCTATTCTCAATAGATAGAAATTTTATTAATAAAAATAAAAATACGAAAAAACAAATAATTTAAGAAAATCATGCTTATCCTCATTTGTGTATGTGTTGTAGGTCGTGATCATTTTTTCATGAAAAATAGGGCCATCAATTTTATTGTTGGTTAAAGGAGCTTTTGTGAAAGAAATAATGGTGGCGCCCTCGTCGCCAACAAAAAACCCTATTCTTGACGTCGTCAGGAATCCATGCCAAATTAACGCAGAACCCTACCTCAGTCATGCATATCTTTTCTCATCAAAACCTCGACAATAGACCCTCCTATTGTTCCTATTGCACTATCCTGTTCATCAACTGTTATTCTGAAAAAAACCTATGCATCTACTGTCAAGGAACCTTTTGTTGTCTGTCCTATTCGTACTGCCATTCCTGGATCTTACCAGGTTGTGAAGGTCAATTATGCTCTGTATCATAAGCGTATCGCTATGTGTCAGCACTCCCTCATAGGTCGAGTGATTCTTAGCAAAGGTGATTCCCCCTGGGCCCTTGCAAAACTAAAGGACAGACTTTCTTTTATCTGGAACCTGAAATCTTCATGGCGCCTGATCTCCTTAGGACATGGCTATTTCCATATACTCCTTAATTCTGATTTAGAAAAAGAATCTGTCTGGAGTAGAGGATCATTAGCACTTAAGCCAAGAATTTTATGCCTCCAACGATGGGTCCCTGGCTTTGACCCATACAAAGAAAAGACCACTAGCACGCAATTATGGTTACGATTTTATAAGCTTCCATGGGAGCTTTGGGACGCCCAGATTCTTACAGACATAGCACGAAACATTGGAGTCCTTTTACGGATTGATCATGTAACTTTAGATAGTGACTTCGGTCATTATACGCGAGTCCTTGTGGATGTGGATTTGGCTAATCCATTGCAGCACCAACTCATTCTTGATTGTGAAGGTAATTTATTTGATATAGATGTTACCTATGAAAAGTTACCTCTTTTTTGTAGTACATGTCACTCTATTGGGCATAATTCTACAAGCTGTCGTTTGCATAAATCTGATTCTAAAGCTAATACTTCTCAAGTTAATACTTCTCTGCCTCCCAGGGAGCGCTCTAGAGGTCGCTCCCGATCCAGAAAGGCCACTCAGTTAACTCTTTCAAATTTATGTAAAACTCATTGCCCTGATGTTTTATGCATAGCAGAACCGAAAGTTGATTTTCATTCAATTCATTTTCAGTTTTGGATCACTTTAGGATATTCCTTTGTGGCTAATAATGCTTCCTCTTTATGGGTTTTGGTTTCTTTTTCCCTTGGTGCTGGTAATATTTCTTTCTTAGCAAGTTCTGATCAGCAAATTACTATTAATTTTTTTATGGATTCTTTGTGGCACTATGTTACGTGTGTGCATGGCAATGTTTTAACATCCCATCGAAGATTACTTTGGAATTCTCTATCACAGCTTTCGGCTCTTTATGATGATGAATGGTATGTCATTGGTGATTTCAACAGTTACTTTGGTGCTCATAAAAAGTTAGGTGGGTGTATTCCTTCCTCTCGGTCTTACAATGATTTCTCTAGTGCCATGCCAGCTTGTGACCTCACTTGTTTGAATACTAGAGGCTCATTTTATACCTGCACCAATAATAGATTTGGTTCTCATCACATTGACATCCATCTTGACTGAGCTTTTAGTAATAATCAAGCTCTTGGCTTTTGGAGGTTCATCGAATGCTTTGCTCTTGTGCGCCATCAATTAGATCACAATCCTATCCTTCTTATTTGTCACCAGGTGCAGGCTTCTTCTTATAGTCCTTTTAGATTTCATTCTATGTGGATTCATCATCCTAATTTTCATTTGGATGTTAACAATTTTTGGGGTTCATGTCTGGTCATCCTATGATGGTTTTAATGGGGAAGCTTAAGTTTCTTCGTGTGTTTTTTTGTAATTGGAATAAATCCACTTTTGGGCATGTTGATGTTAATATTTCTATGGAAAAACAAGACTTAATAGATATTCAGTTAGCTATTTCTCTTAATGGTTTTTCTGAGGTTTCATTCCAAGGAATTGGAAGCTCATCAGCACCTTCAATTTCATCTTAATAGTAAACACTATCTGCTTAGGGATCAATGTCGCATCAAATGGCTGAAAGAGGGTGACCGTAATTCTAAATTTTTTCATAGTCTGCTAGCTCATCGTCGCCCTCAGACTGGAATCCACAATTTGGTAATTACTGATTCTCTTATTTTTGATGTTTCTACTATTCAGGATCATATTGTTGATTATTTCTCTGAGCTATTCTCTTCTCTTATGTCTCCCCGGGATTATTCCTTTATTCAGGATATTGTTCCTTCTATGGTTTCTACTGAGGATAATTCTTTTCTTCTCCACTTGCCCTCGGATTTGGATATTTTTGATATGGATCCTAATAGTTCTCCTGGTCCAGATGGTTATACTGGTTTATTTTATAAACAATGTCAGGATTTCATTGGTAAGGACGTTTGTGCTGCTGGCCGCCAATTTTTTTATTACATGGACAATCTTCTATGGGCTTAATTCAAATTTCATGATCTTGATCCCTAAAATTCCCAATGCAGACTCAGTTGATAAGTTTCATCCTATTGTCTTGGGTAATTTTCTTTTTAAAATTATTACTAAGATCCTAGCTGACAGGTTAGCCATCATTGCTAGCAAGATTATTGATCCTCATCAGTTTGGGTTTGTTCAAAGTCGTCATATTGAAAATTGCATTGCTCCAGCTTCTGAAAACATCAATTTACTTAATTCTCAGTGTTTTGGTTGTAACATGGCTATTAAAATTGATATTCGCAAGGCCTTTGACACTATGGATTGGAATTTCATTTAAGTTATGCTTGACAGTTTTGGTTTTTGCAGTACTTTTTATAGTTAGATTCATAATATTTTTTAGTCTACTCGCATCTTTATTCTTCTTAATGGCTCTCTTAAAGGTTACTTTGGTTGCTCTCGTTGGGTTCACCAGGGTGATCCTTTATCTCCTTTGCTTTTCTGCATAGCAGAGGATTACTTAAAAAGATGGTTGGTTTCTTCTTTTAACTCCCAGTTCTTAGTGCCAATGCATGCTCCGGGCAAAGTACATTGTCCATCTCATCTCTTATATGCAGATGATGTTCTCATTTTTTGTCAGGCCACCACTAATAATATTCATAGCCTTGTGAAAATTTTCAATGATTATGGAGCAATTTCTGGTCAATTGTCAATTGGCATAAGTCTAAAATTTTTTTTGGGAAGCATGTTACTAGTAGCCTTATGAACTCTCTTAGTTCTTATGTTGGTCTTCATCGAGGTTTACTTCCTTTCACTTACCTTGGAGTTCCTTTATTCATTAGGGCCCCTAAACGTAAATGGTTACAATCAATTGCTGACAAAATCCTTTCCAATTTTGATAAATGGAAAGGACATACTCTGTCTATGGCCGGTCACTTAGCTTTGATTAATTCGGTTATATATAGTTCTTTTCTCCACTCTTTCATGATCTATATATGGCCTTCGAATTTTTTGAAAATTTTTTAGAAATCTATTAGAAATTTTTTATGGACAGGGGATATAAAAACCAAGAAGCTTGTGACAATTAAGTGGGCACTTTGCTGCTCCCCTTTGGAGGAAGGAGGTCTTGGCTTAAAAAAATTATCCTAGCTTAATCAAGCTCTTTTATTTAAATTAGCCTGGCATGTAGCCTCAGATGATGGCTTTATTTTTTCTTTTTTGCAAAGTCGTTTTTTGTCTTCTTTCAAGCAGTCTCGATCGGTTATTTCTTTATCAATCTGGTCCTCTATTCGATATTGTTTCTCAGAGGTTCAAGAGGAATGTCAATGGGTGATTAGTTATAATTCTAATCTCAGTTTCTGGTTTGATAACTGGTTGGGATATCGGATCATTGATAGGGTCGTTGTCCCTCCTTCTTATTTCAAGTTCCTTAGCACTTCGATTTCTGATGTTTACTATAAGGATAGATGGCATATTCCGGAAGCTTTTTGCTCCTCTTATCCCTTGATTACTGATGATATTAAGCGCATTATTTTTTTAGCAATGGATTCTTTGGTTTGTCGCGTTTCTGAGACAGGATTTATTTCTTGTAAATCTACTTATAATCATTTTAGAGTTTCAATGCCTAAGGTGGCTTGGAGTAGAGAAGTTTAGCGACACTATCTGCCACCATCAAGGTCTTTTTTTACTTGGCGAATCTTGCATAGTAAGGTTCCTACTATGGACATTCTTAGCAGCATAGGTATGTCCCTCGTTTCACAATGTTGTTTATGTAATACTGTGGAGGATTCTTTAGAGCATGTTTTTACAAAATGCACATATGCAACCATTCTTTGGTATGTTATTGCTAGCATTTTTGAAGTTACTGTTGACCTCTCAAATGGATTTGACTTCATCTGTTTAAATCGGTGATGCATTTGGCTTTCTCTTCGCAAATTATGGTCCTTTGGAGAGTTGGAGTTCATGCCACTATTTAGGCTATTTGGCATGCAAGGAATTATTTTCTTTTTAAGGATTCGGGTATTTCTATCTCATCCTCGTTCCGCTCTATCTGTCAGTCGATAAAGGAAGCTGAACTTTTCAGGTATGGGCATATACATAATTCCTTGGTTGATCGTCGCATTCTTTCGAGACTAAGAATTTTTGGTATCACTCGCCGTCTTCCTCCTGCTTTTTCGGTTGCTTAGATACATCCTCCTTCAGGTTGGACCAAGATAAATACGGATGGCGCTATGATTGGGTCTCCGGGACAGGCAATTATTAGTAGTGTGTTGCACAATCATTCTAGGTTAGCAATAGCCTCTTTTGCTACTCTAGTCGGAATCCGTTTTGCCTTTGAAGCTGAACTCTTAGCGGTGTCCATTGTGGTTAACAAAGCAGTTGAACTTAAGCTTTCCCCAATTTGGATTGAATCAGATTCAATTTATATGGTTAAATTACTTCAATCTTGTAGTGTTGTTGTGCCTTGGCACATCTGTCAAGATTGGTAATGTTGTATCAATCAACTTGGTTCTATGCAGTATCACGCCAGTCATATCTACAAGGAGGGAAACAAGGTGGCCGACAAGTTAGCTTCCTTGGGTCTTTCTTTTAGTCAATGCACTTGGTGGCCTTCTTATCCTCCTTGCTGTCATGATTTTATGTTTAGGGATGTAGTTGGTTTGGAGTTCTATCGATTCCATTGATTTTCTTTTTGTTTGCCCTTTTTCTTTTGGGTTGTATCTAACTCTTATTGTTATCTTTTTTTATTTTAATAAAGGGTAGATTAAGGTGTGTGATGCAGGTGCTTTTTATAGCTTTGCCTTCACAGTGATATTGCTTCCCCTGATATGTCAGTTTTTCTATTTTCTTAGGGATAGGCTCTCGTAATTTTATATCAAATGCGTAAAACTTAATTATATATGTAACCTGTACGCTTTTGATTCGTAGTATTTGTTTTTAGGGATAATTACAATTTAGTACCCTGTGGTTTCACCTTTTTGCAAAATCAGTTCCGTGGTTTTTTTTTGACATTTTAGTACCATGTGTTTTATATTTTTTTACACTTTACACCCTTCTAACTAATATAATCATTATTTTATGAGAAAACATTGATATAATATTATATTTCAATGATAAATTTATTCT
>CATIWK010577607.1:0-11306 GCA_949634005.1 Mallotus japonicus
TAATTTTTCAGAAACTACTCTCTCTAACCATCGGAGCCGAGATTAATGGAATAGAAGATCTCTGTGCAATTCAACATAAATTGTTGTGCTGGATTCAAAATTAGGTTCTATCAATTCAACTAAAATTCTATTTATTTTATGTGTTCTAAGCTCTTATAGCAAAGATCCAAAGTCATTTTGTATTTGTTAAGTTTTGCTATTGATTTGGTTTTACAGTAGCATTAAATCAATTCAACAAAAAAGCTATGAAAGACACTTCAAAAAAAAAAAAAATCCTTCATTAACTGAGCACCAATATTATCAAATAAAAGTTTTTCTCTTCTTTTAATTGGTTATGGCTAATAACAAAATAACTAAAAGATTCAAATTTGTATCATGAAGGTAACTTTTTTATTGATGAAGGGAAGAGGAGATACGAATTAAACCTTTCATCTATTCATGCATGAAGGTTAAAAATAAAAAAGAAGATATTTTTGGTCAAGTTCTATGCTTGTGATAATATAAGAATTGTTTGTTCCATACTATTTACACAATGCGAACATGCATGTTACTATATTATTCTTTTTATAATAATTTTAGATAAAATTAAAATAAATTGATAGAAAATTTGGTTAAGTTTATTTATTTATTATTTTTGACCATTACAAATTGGGGGAGAAGAAGGTAGAGGGAGAAACTTGATAATGAATCTCTCTATATTTATAATAAGAACTCAATGTTTGGCCAAAATTACATGAACAAATTTATTTATTTATCACTAAGTTAAAAATTCATATCATATGACGCATAGATGCATCGTTTCAAATTTTGTTTCCTTATATCAATTAATTTTTTTTATTGTTCTATAAAACTTCTTTATTTTCATAGATAAATAAATAAATTAAAAAAAACCTTCATAAGTTTATTGATTTATAAAAGTTCTTTAATTTCATAGATAATTTTTTTTAAAAAAAAAACCTTCATAAGTGTTAAAAACAAGTAATAAATTATTCTATAAAAGTTCTTCAGTTTCATAGATAATTTAAAAAAAAAAAAAACCTTCATAAGTCTTGAAAAAAAATAGTAAAGAAAGAAAAGGGCCCAACCGGGTTCGAACCGGTGACCTCTTGATCTGCAGTCAAATGCTCTACCACTGAGCTATGGACCCTTTTGTTACTTTTTATTTAAATATAACTTAATAAGTTGATTCCCCCCCCCCCCAAAAAACAAATTGGCCAAATGCATAGTTTCACCCCTAAACTTTACTTAATTTACCTCTAACACTCCTCAACGTTTATTATGTTCTATTCAATCTTTAAACTTTTATTTTTAACCTATCCAACTCCTATAATATATAAAATCAAAGTATTTTACAAAATCAATATTAATGTAGGCAGAAGAGAAATTTATATAAAATAAAATAATATTTAATGAATGAAAGAGAGAATATAATTAAAAATAATTATTTTCTAACTTTTTTAATATTAGTTTTTAATTCTATTTATATTGTTTTTAATCTAACTTTTGCATTTTATATGTTTAAAATCATTTTAAGTTAAATTTTTATTTGTTTTGATGTTGTATGAGTTAAATAGAATTAACAAGTACAAATTGAAAGGTGAAAAATGTTAAAAACAAAAGTTTAAAAGTTAAATAGAAAATAATGGAGTGTCGGATGTTAACCATATATGTAAAGTTCGGGGTGAAACGATACATTCAGCCAAAACAAATTTAATAGTCTTTTTTCTTTTTGCTGGGGTGAGGGAGACGAGGATCAAATCCTTAACCTGTACAATCCCTTGAAAGTAGTAATGCCGCTAGCACTCTCCTTTTCGACAAAACAAATTTAATAGTTAAACTAAAAAAAATGTTCAAAAAACTAGATTAAATAAAATTACATAGTTTGTAAGTCTACCAAATTCTTAACTATTATAATACTTGCATAGTATTTGACATAAATGAAATTTGTAGATTTTTTATTAAATTAATATATAAATTTAAATTTTGTGTATTTGATGTAAATAAAATTTTGTTTAGAATTATTTTAAAATAAATTTAAATATATGGTTATAATGAACTCAATTTATGATAGAATTTTTGAATGAATTTCACATTTCTAATTATTTATTAAAATAAAATACTTTTGATTTGCACATATCATTTCACGTTTTTTTCTACATCTTAATTCAAACATATAAAATTTTAAGAAACTAATGTATTTAATTTAAATTGATTCTAAACATAATTTCATTTCATTTAAAATCATTTAAAATGAAAATTTTATAATTTTTATTTAGCATAATAAATGTAAAATTCATTTAAAAATTATTTACAAATAAATTCTATTTACAATTCATTTTCAAATAAAAGAATTTTTCAATAAATTTGAATAGAAAATAATGTCAAATTCAGCATGTTTGTTTAAGTTTAAGTTTAATTCAAGAAATAATGAGTTCATTTTAAAGACTAATTATGGGTAAATTCTATGAACAATCATCAAACTTTACACTTGATTATAAAATGATACCATAATTTTAATTTGTATCTCTACAGGTACTTAACTTCAATTTAGCTTTCACAGAAAAGTCACCACTCAATTCTGACCGTTTTTTATGATGTCGCTACCGAAGTTGCCATGTCATCTGTCACATCATCGTAAAAAATAAGGTAATTTTTAATAGTTAGGGTAAATTGATATTAGAAAAAAAATGAAATATAATAACTATTAAAAATTATCTTGGTTTTTACAATGATGTGGCAGATGACATGGCAACTCTAACAAGCATATCATAAAAAATTATTTTTATTGAGTGAATGACTTTATGTGAAAGTTAAATAGAAGTTAAGTAATTGAAAAGATATAGATTGAAGTTATGATACCATTTTATAATCAAATGTAAAATTTAGTGACTGTACACGACTAATTGTGTTAGTATTGAATACTTGATAAACTCAGTCAAGTGTTTTTGGAATTAGCACAAATGATGAAAAAAAAATGTTGAAATGTCAATTCAAATTTTACTTGTATTTTTAAAAATAAACTCTCTATATTATTTCCGATGTAAAAAAAAAACTATTATTTTTGTCTAATGAATCAAAGAATACATTACTCAGAATTTTACACTCAACATGCTTCTATAACTGTCGATGGGATGTACAACAATTGATTTATATTGAGACCCTGGAATTTTAATGTCTGAAGTTTAAATTCTGTGATCTCCACCAAGGATTTTTTAGATTATACGATGAAATTCACTTATATAAAGTTTCATGTTTTTTTGAACAAATATAGAAAGTTTCATGTTAGTAAATGGTAGACTATATGCCCTTTTTTTTTAAGGATAGAATATATGCCTTTTCTTGGTTAATAGGATTTTAACGAAGTGACACTTAAAAAAAAAAAGATAAATATCTTTTCAAAAAAAAGATAAATACAAAAAAAAGTAGCATATGCTTCAACTTTTTTACTTTTTGATTCTGTGAATTTTTTTAATAACATTTTAGGATCTTATGATATGCCGTTAATAAATTTGAGTTAAACTAACTAACACTATTAACTATGATAATATGAATGTTGACGTAAATGTCAGTGTCAGTATCCACGTCTACATCCACATCAATATCCATATAATAATAAACTAGTTAACAGTATTAATGAATTTGATCTAAATTTACTAACGCATATATTAAGCAGCAGTGAAGTTTCGTGTTAGTAAATGGTAGAATATATTCCCTTTTCTTTTTAGGATAGAATATATGCCTTTTCTTGGTTAATAGGATTTTAACGAAGTGACACTTAAAAAAAAAAAATCTTTTAAAAAAAAGATAAATACAAAAAAGTAGCTCATGCTTTAACTTTTTTACTTTTGATTTTGTGAATTTTTTTAATAACATTTCAGTATATCTTATGATACCTGTCGTTAGCAAATTTGAGTTAAACTAACTAATACTATTAATTTTGATGATGTAGATGCTGACGTGAAGGTGTCAGCATCCACATCTACATCCACATCAGTATCCATATTATCATACACTAGTTAAGAGTATTAGTGAATTTCATCTAAATTTACTAACACATATATTAAGAAGTAGTGAAGTGTTACTAAAAACTACAAAATTAAAAGTGAAAAAGCGTTAAAACACATGATAATTTTTTGTATATATTTAAAAAAAAGATAAATTACAATTTCTCCTTTTTGTTTTGTCACGTTACAATACTTTATCTCTGACATTTGAAAAAATATTTATTCATCCTTAAATTTTATTTTTTTTTAACATTCATTAGTCTCTCTATCGGGAATGAAATAATACAAGAATAACAAAATATAAAAATGAATAAATATTTTTTTAAATGTCAGAAATGAAGTAGTGTAATATGACAAAACACAAGGAAGAAAATGTCATTTAACAAAAAAAAAAAAGGCTTCATGACGATTGCGTCAATCCTAATTTTCAAACATCTCCCATACTTGGCCTAGTGACCAGGATACTGAGGGACACCCGATAAATCTCATGTTCGAGACCCACCTTCTCCAATCCGCCCACTAAAAAAAAATCCTCGTTTCCAAACACCACAAAATAAGACACCACCATTTTGTTGGCGCTTCAAAGAGAAGACTCCAGTGTCTAATCTAACATCCTCAATTCCTCATGATGTCAGAAGATAACAAAGAAAACGTCCTCAATTCCTCATCATGTTAGAAGATAACAAACAAAACGAGTTGAGCAGTGCTAGCTATGACGGCTGGTTGGTTGCTTAATTCATAAAACAAAGCAATAAATTTCAACAACTTATTCTAAATATAAATTTTTATATTAAAATTTTGAGATCAAATATTATTATATTATTAATAAATAAATATTAAAAATTATTTTTTTGTAATGTTTGTCCAATTTTATTTTAAAATAGTTAGTCTAAAAATTAAAGACATCAAATATATATATGAAAAAATCAAGAATTTATTTATTTTTTTTCTGTTTTTTTAAAAGCAAAAAGCAGACAGGTGCTATCAGTTAAGCCTTACTACGTAACATCCCTATCCTCTCAAAACTCACAAATTCTCAAAGTAAATTCAAACCTCCTCCCAAAAAAATATTAAAAATAATGATAAAAACCTTATCCACTCCCAAAAAAAATATTTAAAATAATAATAAAACCTTATCCATTCCCAAAAAAAAAAAAATATTTAAAATATTTAAGCACAATTCCCTCTGCATTTCTTTATATACAGCATAAGCAGCAAAAGCAAGTGGTCGTAGGGTAGAGCTCATATCTCAGTCTCATATCAAAAAGAACATATTTTCAAGAAACAATATGGGTCTGAGGATTTTGTATGGAGTGATGTTCGTTTCTGTCTCATGTGCCTGCTTCAAGCTTCTCCATCTCTTCCTTAGCCCCGTTTTCTACCTCACTTCTTGATATATATAAGCAAGAAACTAACCTGAAAAAGGGTTAGATATGTTGTGTTTTTCTTTTTTAATTTGTGGGTGTTTATAGCATTGTCTGGGGTTTGGGGATCAATGTTTTTGTTGGTCCCTGCTGTATCAGAGTGTTTTCTTTTTGTTGATTTTTGCGTGGTGCTGTTGTAATCTTATGCCATGCTAAGACTAAGATCTGCATATCAGTTGTTGTGTTGGATATGTTGTGATATGAGATTGGTGTGTTGGTCTCTTGTCTTGTGTTTTATTGTTTGTTATACAAGCTATAAATGAGAGACTCTTAATTTCTATGTATTATATAAGTTGTTTCTCTCCCTTTTTTTTTCAGATAAATATTATTTAACGTGTGCATCTAAAGATAATCAATGACTTTTTTATTATAACTGTCTAAAGATAATCAATATTATTTAAATAAAATTATAACCATCTGATTAATATTTATTTAATCATAGTTATTGATGTATATTATGCGTATCGAGATATAAAGATAATCAATGGTTGTAATTAAATAAAAATTAATCTAATAATTTTATTTTTATTTGTATAAATATAAATATTTGTACAGTAGCAAAAGTCAATTTTTATTTTAAATAATTTAGCCTAACAATTGATAAAAAAATGTGGAGAGAAAATAAATTAAAAATATGAATAAAGGTATGTTCATTATTATTGTAATAAATTAAAAAAATATATATACAAGTTTATTGATAATTACCGGAAGAACATACAACTATTGGTAATTTGTTTTCTCTTAATTAATTGACATTCATGGTTGATTGAAGTCATTTTAATTTGATTGATTTGGAATACATCGTAAAAATAACAATAAAAAGAAAATAAAAATATATGAAAAGAGTAAAACAAAGAAATTAAGAATCACTCCCTCAATTTATAAATATCTTAAGAGTGTGTTTGAATGCAAGCATTTGAGATTTCAAATATTAATAGAGGTGTATTCAATTAAGATTTTAAAAGATTTTAATTGATTTCAAAAGTTGGGTGGTATTCAATTAAAACTTTTTAGGATTTTAGAAAAGTAAGGCAGTATTTAATTAAAATTTTTAATGACTTAAAAAAAGTCTATAAAAATTAGAAGGTATTCAATTGCTACTTTAATAGAGTTTATAAAAGTAAGGTGATATTCAAAAAGTTATTGACTTTTATAGATATTAGACTTTCATGTACTTTTATAGACTTTTTATGTAATGTTATGCATAAATATTTTCTTTCCCTCACTCTCAAGATTTCAATGGATTTTTAATGACTTTTTATAGGTTGATATAAATAGGAAATCTAAAAAATTATTTTTCACCCTTCCTCAAGACTTTGAATGACTTATTTCTATTTCAATGTATTTTCACTTTTTTATATGTTTTTTTTTTAATTTTTGCTTATCATGTTTTTTTTATTATATATATGTGAAGTAAATTATTTTTGGTGGATTGTGAATTTCCAAATTGACTTCAGTTTTTAGCTTTGTTTCGAGGTATTCGCTATCATTTTGAAGATTTTCACTGTCAAAATCGTCATCCTGAAACGACTCTTTGATATGTTTTTTTTATTTGAAATTAATAAAATAAATATCTTAATTATTTTTAAAAAAATTAATTAAAGACAATCACTTTTAATAATTATTTTAAAAATTTTATTTTTCTTATATGACAAAAATTAATTTATTAGGTCAAAAGATGTATATTAAAATCAATAAAAGTTGTTCAATATCAATAAAAGTCATAAAAAGTTTTTCAAAATAAAGTCTATAAAAGTCATTAACAAATTCATAAACTCTATAAAAGTCTTCAAAAATAAAGTCTATAAAAGTCATTAAAAACTCTATAAACTCTACAAAAGTCATTCACTTAAAAAAAGTCTATAAATGTTTGTAAAAGTCCTAATTGACTACACCCCTATAAATTTCAAATATAAGGATTTCAAATAACATATAATTACATGTCATTTCAAATTCTTACTAAATGAGCTATTAAATCCCTTGTGGATTTGTTTCAAATCCTCATAAATACAAATTCATTTAGTTCCCAAACAAGAGATTTAATTGAAATCCAAATCCATACTCAAATCCTCTACATCCAAACATAGCATAAAGAAAGTTGTTGATTATTTGTATGATCAATCACAAATAGTTCTTTGTTTTGATTTTAACAATCAATTTTGAACTATTAATCCATATATTCAAGGGTGATTATTAGTTAGTTTATAGGCTTAATCAGTTTTGGAGTTGAAATCAAGTCAAACTGTCTCTCCAAGGATGCTCACGACTGACATTACGATCACGCACATTCTCAAAAGCTTCAAAAGATAGTAAACTTTAAGTTTTCTAAAATTGATGGTGAAGATCACCATTACAACGATAATCAAGCCACTTATGATCGTGAGGAAAAGAAGCTCCAATGAATCAAAATTTCAGAACCCTCACGGTTCCCATCACAATTGTGAAGAGCACAATCCCTATCATGGTCAATTAAGTTTCAATCGTGATCCTCAACCATTCAAAGGAGTTGAAAATCCAGAACCCCTTATAGTCTACCCTTGCGATCATGATGAGCATCGTGAGAACCCCTTATAGTCTACCCTTGCGATCATGATGAGCATCGTGAGTGAGGAGGCAACTTTATAACAGGCAAATTTTAAAGGCAATGACTAGTTTTTCAACCTTCATGATCGTGAGTAGCAAAATTCATGCAAAAAGTAAAGTATGTATTAAATAAAGATGGAGGAACGGGAGACAATTTTGCAAGTCTCCAATAGCTATTTTTTCGGGTTAATTATTTAGGAGGGTACCAAATTTTGGCCTTGTTTTATTTTGGTCATTAAACTTCAATTCGTATCTTTTTGGTTACTGTCCTTCTATTTAATTTCAAAATGGTTACCCAAAAGCTCTTTCTAATCCATAAAAAATTCAGGATTGCCAATTTAGTTTGAACTTGAACTTTCTTTACAAAAAAGTCCATAGGTTCTATAAAAAATAAATAAAATAGAATTTTATTTATATTTTTGTTTACTTCATGCATTCTATTGTAGAAAATATTGTTTATTATTTTTGTTTGTTTGACCAGTCTAATATTAATAGTTTAAGAAATTTAAGACAAGAATTATTTGAAGCTGGTCAAGAAGAATTTAATACTCATTTAGAATATCATAACCGGTATTGTGATTGTATTGAATATAATAGAAAGTTGTGTATTATTAATATAATTATTATATTTTTAGATATTCTCTTTGGCTCTAAATAACCTTTGGGTCATGTTGTTAGCTCTTGATATTTTAACGATTTTGAGAAGCTGAAAGAATTTTGAAATTCAAGATCTCATCCTTCTTTATCATTGAGTAACTCTTTAACTCCCCCTAGTAGGCGCATGCTCACATTGAGTGATATCAAAGCCGTGGAAAAAAGGTTATGAAATTGAATTTCCAAAATTCTTTATAATTTTGGACTAAATTGAAAAAATTAAAATTGAAGTACTAAAAATTATAGACAGTACTCTTTTTGAAACAATCAATGTTGGATTATAAAAAAGAAACAAATTAAAGTTTAGTACCCAAACTGCAACAAGAGCATAATTGGGTGACTTTGAAAATATTTAACCCCTATTTTTTCAAGTCTCCACTGTAAATTGAAGGCACAAAACTCATTTATAATTGAACAAATTTCATTATGAAAATTTATCATGCATTCAAAGCTTCTTTTAGTTTTCTTTGTAAATTCAATTCTTAAACTCTTAAAAGAGTTGGTGAGTGTTAGAGTTAGGATTCTCATTTCTACTCTCTTTGGGATTAAAGAAGTGGAGGTTCTTTCTTTTAGGTTTATGTTGAGCTTTATAAAAATACAATTGTGATTTGGTTTGTATTGTATCATGAAATATACATTGATTGTAAGGTTGGTATTGAGTTTTAAAATACCTTATTATTGTACAATCTTGTTAATAAGATTGATGTGGGAGATATAGAAATCCTAATTTGGAAAGTTAAGTGGAGTAAGATTGTTAGAGTTCAAACCACTATAAGTCTTGTGTTCTCGTATGTGATTGATTCTTTTTTCATTCCCTTCTTACTTTAATCTTTTCAATTAATCCTCAATCCTTGAAATTATACTTTAAATCTTTAATTAGATCTTTTTTTTTTGAGAAAAATAAATCTTTCATTTATTGAAAATCAATACTACATTTTGATGAACTTATAATATGAATAAAGTACAATAAAGAAGTATCGAAAAAAACTCTCACTGAAGATATGAAATCGTTCGTCGCTATTCTTCAATCGCGTTGACAGAGCTATTTTGATTTGCAACTCGATGATTCGTTCAACAATCTTTATACTCCACTTCATGGCGTTCATTAGCCATAAATCGACTCTATGGTCTTTAATTGAGTCCGATTGCAAAAATACTGACAAAAGTTTCATAATATATAGAACTATAAACTCTATAGAGGAGAACCACCAAAACCCCATAAAGTGATTAATAACTTCAGGAATGAAGAACAAAAACAAAAATAAAAAAATAAAATAAAACAAACAGATTAAAGATCTGTATTTATTGAATGAAAAAACAAAATAGAATAGAAAAAATAACAAGGGACCACCGCTGATCTAAAAGATGATCGACAGTGGCAAAAAAACAAAAGTATTTGATGAAGAAACCTAAAGAAAAAAGAGAGAAAAAATGGCTAGGGTTAGAGAGAAGAGGCGGCTAGGGTTAATTGGTTTCTTCATTTGTAATGTTAATCTTTAATTAGATCTATTCACCCTTTTTTAGTGCAATTTTTAGAAATTTTATCATTTGACTATTCTCAACATATATAGAAATTTGGGACAAGGTGCATTTAAGCCCCTAACGTTTTGCCCGGGGAGCACATAAGCCATTTTTCTTTTTTTTGGACCATTTAAACACGAATTTCATGTTTTCCTTTATTTTAATCCCCTCAATTAATGGTGATTTAATTGAAAAATAAACTCCGTCAATTGAAGCTGACGTGGACAGTCAACATGTCAAAATAATGACCTATTAATTTGAAACTTCAACATGACAGCCCCTCTCTTATTCTCCTTTCCTCTCCTCCTCTCACCGGACCAAACAAATGAACCCTTGATCAATTCTCTCCCCCAACCGTGGTGGTTATTTCCTTTTTGCTTTTCTCCTTTATCTGTCTCTGTAATTGTAGTTTTTTTCCTTATTTTCTCTTCTGTGGACTTAATTTCACTGGATGACCACCACCACCACTACAGCTGCCACCTCCACCACCGGTAGTCCTAGCAGCCTCTATGCTGGTCCTACCATAACTGGACGATACGTTGATGCTGCTGCTGCTGCTGGTTTCTCTTCTTCTTATGATTCCGTCGTCAACCCAGATGAGGAAGAAGACAATATTAACAGTAATATTAACGGCTCTTCCTCTGCTGGCCCCATCATCACCACCATCACAATCACTTTGGTTTTTTATTAATAGGTTTGTGATTGCTCTTTTATTTTTAATATTGTTATAAGCTTCTTTTCCAATTTTGGTTTTAATCGAATTCTTTATTTCGATTTTTTTTTATGGTTGTTCAAGTTAAGTGGCATAAATGTGACTGTGAGAGATTGGAAGTTAGCTAAGATAATGAAGCAATCTGGTTTGCGGTTTAGTGAAGGGCAGTTGATGAAGATTGTGGAGGGGCTCGGGAAGAAGGGAGAATGGGAACAAGCTATGGCTGTTGTGGAATGGGTGTATATAATGACAAGGAAGAAAGAAATCAGCTGAATTAGAGCCACTTTTGTTAATTTTAATTAAAAAGATTATTGAGGAGTTTATGGGCTTACAAATGCTTCAAGAAGATCCATATTATTGACCCTGCGGTGCAAGTTTGTGATATATATTATTGATTATTTCTTGTTG
>CATIWK010577692.1:0-15905 GCA_949634005.1 Mallotus japonicus
TGGAGAAAAATAAAGAAGTTGAGCAAACACATTAAGAGCCATCTTTGAGCATTTAATCTTAAATTAATTCTTCAACCTCCTAAGTTCTTAAATTTTAATTCTTGTAAATTCCTTCTATCTCAAGAGTGTTCTTGAGTGTGGGTTGGTGAGTGTTTAAAACCATTATTCAAAAGCTCAATAGTGAGATTGAGTGAGTTGGGTTAGGGTTTTATTTACTTGTAAGCTAAGAGGATTGTTCTTAGCAAGTGGGTTTGAGTGTGAGCCATTGAAAACACTTAGGTTTGAGTGTGAGCCTTGGGAAAACACTTGGGTAGCTTTGGTTTAAACTTGTAAAGGGGTTTGATCTACACCTTAAAGTAGATTGATAGTGGATTTAAATTCTCAGCAAGTGGTTGAGGAGAGGAGTAGGCTTTGAGGGCCGAACCTCTATAAATCCTTGGTGTTTTTATTGCTCTTATTCTTCATTAATTCAGCTCTTACTTTATTTTTGTTTGCTCTTGGATGTGAAATCAAAATTACCCATATTGCTCAAAAAGCCAACTCACCCCCCCCCCCCTCTTGGCACTTATGGAATTACACAATATTCTAAGCAATAACCTTACTGCATGGCAAGTCATTCCAGCACTCCTCTCAATGGCTTTCCTACTCAAAGCATCAGCAACTTTGTTGGCTTTTCCCGGATGATAATCTATGGTACAGTTATAGTCCTTTATCAACTCCATCCACCTTCTTTGTCTCAAGTTTAACTCCTTTTGTGTTGGAATATATTTCAGATTTTTATGGTCAGTGAAAATCTGAAATGTTTCTCCATACAGATAGTGCCTCTATATTTTTAGAGCATGTACAATTGTTGCCAATTTCATATCATGAGTCGGATAATTCAGTTCATGACTCCTTAACTGTTGGGAAGCATAAGCAATGATTTTTCCATTTTGCATTAACATACACCCCAATCCCTGCTATGATGCATCTGTAAAAATTACATATCCCCCATTTCCTGATGGCAAGGTCAGAACCGGTGCATAAATTAATCTTTTCTTCAATTCTTCAAAACTTTCCTCACATTTAGCATCCAATTTAAATACCATATTCTTCTTCAGCAAATTTGTTAATGGTTTAGCGATGATTGAAAATCCTTCAACAAATCTCCTATAATATCCAGCTAATCCCAGAAAACTCCATACCTCTGAAACATTTTTAAGGGGTTCCCACTCCTTTACAGCTATAATCTATGAAGGATCAAGTTATACAGCATTTTTAGAAACAATATGCCCCAAGAATGCAATCTCTTCTAGCCAGAACTTACATTTACTAAATTTTGCATAAAACTGTTTTTCTCTTAAAATCTGCAACACTATTCTCAAATGTTCTTCATGTTGTTCTTGAGTCTCAGAATAAATCAGTATATCATCAATAAACATAATGACAAATCGATCTAGATACATCTGGAATATTTTGTTCATTAAGGACATAAAAGCGGCAGGTGCATTTGTTAGTCCAAACGGCATCACAACAAATTCATAATGACCATATCGCATTCTAAATGCAATCTTGGGTATATGTGCCTCTGAAATTCTCAATTGCTAATATCCAGACCTTAAATCAATTTTGGAAAATACAGTTACTCCTTTTAACTGGTCTAACAAGTCATCAATTCGCGGCAATGGATATTTATTCTTTATAGGAACCCGATTTAACTGCATGTAATTAATACACAATCTTAAACTACCATCCTTCTTCTTTACAAACAATAATGGAGCTCCCCAAGGTGAAGTACTTGGTCTAATAAACCCCTTTTTTCAATAATTCTTCTAGCTGCTTCTTTAATTCTTTCAACTCTAAGGGTGCCATTCTATATGGTGCAATTGATATAGGTACTACCCTAGGTATAGTTTCTATCTCGAAATTAGTCTCTCGATGTGGAGGTAAACCTAGTAGTTCCTTTGGAAATATATCTACAAATTCCTTCACTACTGGCATATCCATTACTCCTGGAGTAGCTTTGGATACATCTACAATATTAGCCAAATAAGCTTCACACCCCCTTTTAATCAAATGGAAAGTAGCAGTAACTGAAATTAAACAAGTTGGAACAGTTTTTCTTTCACCCATAAAAACTATTTTTCTCTGTTTTGAGGTCTCAATAACCACTTCCTTTGTTCGACAGTCTACTATAGCATGATTTTTAGATAACCAATCCATTCCCAAAATAACATCAAATTCCTTAAGTTTTATCACAACTAGATCCGCACATAGTATATTCCTATTTATTACTACAGGATAAGATTTGACAACCCTATCTACAATTACAGTACCCCCAATAGGCATTGATACACAAATATTATACCCTAAGGTTTCCATATTATTATGACTTTTCAATGCAAATTCATATGAAATAAATAAACATGTTGATCCTAGATCAATTAATGTATAGGCATCAAAACCATAGATATAGATTATATCGGTCACAAGATAAGATGTAGAAGGTGCTTCCTGTCTTGTCACTGCATATACTCTAGCTTGGGCCAATGATTGCTGAGGTTGGCCTAACTGTCCAGCCTGTACCATATTAGAACCTCCTCCACGTCCTATTCCTCTACCTCTCCTCTACTCACTCCTCCCTGAGTCATATTTTCACCTATGCTACTCTGCCCTATAACCTGACTCTCACCGGCTCGGTTCTTACTCCAACAATCTCTAACTATATGCCCCGGTTTACCACAGTAAAAACAAAGTATCTGCCTTGGCCCCCAACACTCTCCACTGTGAAACCTACCACATCTAGCACATGATGCACTGTATCCCCGGCTAGCTGGAACACCTCCCTCACTTTTGTTACTCTCTACCCTACTCTGACTATAACCACGTCGTCCGCCTCTACCCGATGTTACTGTAGTAGACCTACTCATACCTTGCGGTTAACTCCTCTCCCATAATATCTACTCCCTTGAGACCCAGAACCTATGAAAGAAACATCTCTTCCTTTTCTTTCCGAACCACCAGACTCACTTGTCATTTTTCTCCTCTTTGCTAACATTGCATCCTTCTCTATCAAACACCCTTCCTCCCTCAATGTAGCCTCTAATAAAGAACTGTAATTTGGCGGCTTCAAAGAAATCTTTTCGCAAATATCTATTCTCAACCCTTTTTCAAACCGTCTCTGTTCTGTATCCTCTATAGCTACTTCTTCCATTGCGTACTTTGACAACCGAGAGAATTGCATTTTATATTCTGATATTGTCATGTTCCCATGTTCCAAGCTCAGAAACTCCATTTTCTTTCAATCCCTGGACATTGGTGGTGTGTATTTATTTATAAATTCCCCAAGGAAGTCATCCTAAGTCAAGGTCATAAGTCTGTTTCTACTTCCTGGGATCAAATCCCACCAATCTAAAGTTGATTTTCTCAACAATGATACAACATATTTCAATTTTTACTCTGGTGTGCAATCCAGCCTATCCAGCACCCTGTCTGTTTCCCGCAACCATTTCTCTGCTACCTCAGGATTGGTGGTCCCCTCAAATTCTGTAGCCCCTTGTTTTCTCAGTCTATCATAAGTTTTGTCTCTAGCCTCTATTTCTCTAACTTCTGCCACTGGTTGCATTACTAGCTGTTAGACTCTCTGTAACACTGGCTACATTATTTGCTGTAAAGACTCTAGAAATTGCTGTATTACTGGTGGTAATTCCTGAGCTGGTTGTGGTGGTGCATTTGCATGCTCAACTCCATGCACAGACTCAGACTCATTTGGGTGAGCAGGACTCCTCTCCCTACTCTTCCTATTCAAAATACAAACACTTAGTCTTAATTAATTTTAATTTTTAATTAAATTTTTTTTTAACATCTACATGTATTCCTAACATGTATATATGCATTCACTCTTCTATCCCAAGAGATCCTAAACCATGCTTTGATACCACTAAATGTGACACCTGTTAAGGATGTCAACCATACATTGTATGCATATGACTAACACATGACATATTTATTAATGTCATATTTTTAACTCGCAATTCAACATATGTAACAAAACTATTTATACAAGTAACACATATCACACACTAACAAGCTCACAACATCAAAGGTCTACATCTTCCTTATGTTATATATATACAACACACTAGCCTTATTACAATATATGAAAATATTCTAGGCATGTCACATTTAAGAAAAACTGAAGACGACCTCATGTTGACCCACCTGACACAATTCTAGTGCAATTTATGCAATTATTTCTTCAAGACCGACTATAATTCTTTTAATCCTGAAAAATAATGCAGAGGGGTGA
This sequence comes from Mallotus japonicus, assembly GCA_949634005.1. NCBI lineage: Eukaryota > Viridiplantae > Streptophyta > Magnoliopsida > Malpighiales > Euphorbiaceae > Mallotus > Mallotus japonicus. The sequence goes on from CATIWK010577692.1 coordinate 4,289, forward strand.
GCCTGCAACTCAGTAAATAAATAACATAATATTCTATGAAAAATAACACATTCAAACATGCAATATTATCAAGTATCAATCCATTCAATATTTAACTATGCATTTATTAACTATGCATTTATTATACGTACATAGTCATAGTGACGTAGTTTTTCTTTTGGACAATAATGAATTTGTGAATTATATATATAAAACCACAAATTATTTTCAATAATTCATGGATCCCCATACTCACACAGCCCACCATAATCTTATACAAAATTTTTCTTTAGCCTTGATACGGCAATTCGAGGGGATTCCATAACGCACATAGCAGAGCCTTATTCACAAGTAGCATTGTGTCCTTATACTCATCCAACCACATTCCTTATATTTACATATACATCACATATCACTCTATTAAACAATTAACATCCACATATTATATAAGGAAATAATAATATTCCTAAGATATACCAAAATTATACCATATTTCAATATGGCAGATTTGATAGTGTAAATTCAAAAATATACCAACCATTCCACAATAGGAATTTCAAAACCATTTTCTCTAGATCAGTAACATTATAAGTTTAAATTAATTTTCAACTGATTTCGCATCCATTGGATATGAATAGAAGGAGAAACATCAAAAACATTCAACCATGGTCAAGCTGTCAATAAAATTAAGCAACAAAGTATGGTCCAAATTGGCCATCAAGAAAGAAAAATTAAGCTTCCTCTATTTCTATCAATTTTATAAATAATATCTTCAAGTTTTTATAGGATCAAACGGAAACCAATTTAGAGTTATAAAACTCTAGATACAACTCAAACAAGTCTACTATTCTCCACTAAATAGGGCACCCGAATTTCAGTCATCTCAACAACAATCAACCATCAACATAATAATCAAAATTCAGCATCTATCAATTATAACACACATATTTCTCTTATTCAATCAACTTAACAAATAAATTTATAATTATTTATTTTAAGTGTTATCTTCACATAGAACATTAAGTTATCCACTTACCTTTATTACTCCCTTTCCTTTGTTTGTATTTACTTGTGTGTCAGCCTCATTTCCATTTGGTTTAGCTGAAATAGATTATAATTCACTTGTTTTTAAACACCCAAAAATAATAAAACTTCATCTAGTATGATAACATCACTAAACTATCTAAATATATGAAGCTGCCAACTATAACAGATTTAATAAGGTGAATTTAAAAATTCACTAATAATTCTATACACTGAATCTCAAAATGAAACTTTCCAGATCATTAACCCTATGTGTCTAAAGTAATTTAAAATTTATTTTGCTTCAATTGGAGGTGTATAGAGGAAGAACCTTAAGAAATAATCCACCATACTCAAACCACCGTTGGAAATTAAGCAATAAAATATTTAGCCCCAAATGACCATCGAAACAGCAGAATTAGGTTTTTCCTATTTCTGTAAGTTTCGTAGTAGACATCTCAAAGTTTCTATATCAGAACACTCAATTTGAAGCTTCCTAGCTCAATTTATGATCAAAACAATAAGAATGAAAAACCAGATCCTAAGAACCCGAATTTTATATCTTATAAACCCTAACTTAATTCAACAAAAATATTAAAATTACTTACCAAATAAACATCTAAGACCTTTGAAGATGAAGATTATGCTCTGAAATGGATTTTAGACCTTCAATTTTACTTGATAATTCAGCCCTCTATTTTCTTTTTTATGTAAAAGATGAAAATGAAGAAGAAGAAGGAGGAGAAGGAAGATAAGGATAAATTTCCTTCCTTCTTTCACTCCTTAAAAGCCACGTACAACTTTTTTTTTTCATAATAATAATAATAATAACTAAATCAATTTAAGCCCCTTTATTTTGCCATTAATCAATTTAAACCCTTAACTTTCTAATTCTTGAAATGGACTTAATATCAAACATATTACATGCATTTTTCATGTCTATATGATATGCATGTTATGCAATTAAATGCATATGCATTGGGTGGGCATTTCATTTTAAATAACTCATTCAAAAATTTCAAAGATTCCATAAGAAATTAAGCTAATTAAACTAAAAATTAAAATTATTTAGAATATAAAAATTAAATAAATACATATAATCAACTTCAATTAAGAGGAGTCCAAAAAAGAATAAATAAATTTGCAAGTGCAAAGAAAATTACATGAACAACGGAAAGAAATTGAAAAGGAAAAAAAAGGTAAAAATTTCAAATTAAAAAAAAGTGAAGCAAAAAAATGATAAGGAATCAATCAAATTGGTCATATAGAGTCAAATAAGGGTGAGCAAATGAAACCGAAAAACCGATCTGTCAATTGAAAACCGAAAAATCAATTCAAAATAAAGGTTAACTGAACAGGTAAACTAAGTTTCGGTTTGGTTTTTAAAACCACTTCAAAAATAATGGTTTGGTTTAGGTTTCTAATTTTGTAAAACCACGGTTAACCGATCCAATCAAAGATATAAAAAATAGTGTGGTTAGTTGGTTAACCGAACCATTAATACTAAAAATTAAATGTGAAAATATATTTTAAACTTTTAGTATATTAATAACTGTGACATTAAAAATATTTTTATTTTAAATTTTACAAGATTGGAAATATATGAAATATTGGAGTAATGATCATTTGAAAGACTCATCATTTATAAAATTATTTTATTACTTGTTAAACATTTATGATTTATCCGATATACTTTTAAGTTGTATTAATGTTTTTGAAAAACTTAAATTTTGAAGATTGGTAATTTTAATGTGAAATAAGTTGCACTATATACATATATATATATATATATATATGTATATATATATATTTTGAAAGAAAAAAAAACTTCATTAAACAACAGAAGAGACGAAAACAGGAACAAGATGCCTAATACAATCTGGTGGGAAATGAAAGACTTTAAACCTAGTATGTAAGCGAGAGGCTCTTGTCAAAAAATGAGCTACAGTGTTACCCTGTCTCTTAACAAATTGGACTGAGAAATTACTGCCCTGAAGCAGAAGAGACTTGCTTTCAGCAATAATAGCACCAAATTCAGATAAATCAATAGCAGTAGACTGAATTGCATCCACCACCACCTTTGCATCACTCTCAAAAACAACGTTAGCTTTTCCCATAGCTAGCACCCACTGAACAGCCTCCCTGAATCCAATAGCTTCGGCTATAAGAGCATCAAACAGACCCGAAAGCACACCAGAGGCACCAGAAACATATTGCCCTGTACTATCCCGAATGACCATTCCAAATCCAATCCTATTCTCAGTTGTAAACACAGCCCCATCCACGTTACACTTCACATAACTAGTTTGAGGAGGCACCCAACTCACTTCCTCCCTCACCAACCCCATATCTCTCTTACCTCTTGGCATAGGGCGAGCTGATGCCCAATCACAGAAGAATGACATAGCTCTGAAAACTGCTTGGGCAGGAGATTGTAACACTCTTTCCCACAGGCAGTTGTTGCGTTGCTTCCAAATACCCCAAATCAAAACACACAATTTAGCAAAATTGAGAGTATTCTGAGTATGCATATTATGAAAGAACCAATCTTTAAAATTCCTAAAGCCTTCTGACACCACATCAAGACTTGCTTCTGCCATACAAGCCTTAGCATAATCACAACCAGTAAGGATATGAAGGGAGGACTCATTAAAAGCACCACAGATGACACAAACATTTACAACTTCCATACCTCTGTACTACAGTCTTTCCCTCGTAGGCAAGCAGTCCCTACAAGCCTGCTAAAGCATAGTTTTGACTCGAGGAGGGATCTTCATGCTCCAGAGAGTCTTCCGATCCCCTTCGACCCGATCCTCCACTGTACCAAAGAAAGTGTCTATAGAAGCTCTGTAACCCGATTTAACCGAATACACCCCATTTTTTGTAAAATGCCAAATTCTAGCATCACTCACTGAAGATCTCCTAAGCATAATATTTAATATAGCAGCCACATCCCTCAAAGAAAATAACTCTTCAAGAAATTCAATATCCCATTCTTGGGTCATAAGAATCATGAGATCTTGTACACACAAATTTTTAAAACCAGGAATCAGAGGTGTTTCCAAGTAAAAATTACTCCCCTCAATTAACCAAGGCTCTGACCAAGCATTGATCCTACTGCCATCTCCAACGCGCCACCTGCAACCTTTATCTAGCACTACCCGAGAACTCAGAATACTCCTCCAAGTGAAGCTCGGGTTAGAACCCAACTGAGCTTTCATAAAATCCCCTTGAGGGAAGTATTTGGCTTTGTAAATCCTAGACATCAGAGTATTAGGCTCAGAAATTAACTTCCAGGCCTGTTTCCCAAGCATAGCTAGATTAAAACAATGCAGTTGCCTATAACCCAATCCACCATACTCCTTCCTAACACACAACCTTTGCCACTCAAACCAATTTAACCCTCTTCTCCCATTCTGAATCCCACCCCACCAAAAAGAATTACGCATCCACTATAATTCCTCACATAGAGAAAAGGGAAGAAGAAAATAGCTCATACAATAAGAAGGGATGGTTTATGCAACATTTATAATAAGGATATCCCGACCCGCTGAAGACAAAAGCTTATTTTTCCACCCTTGAATCCTACTCCACATACGGTCTCGAATATACGGGAACACTGCTCTCTTGCTTCTACCTATCAAAGAAGGGAGGCTTAAGTACCTGCCAGTATTAAGTTGAGAATCAACACCGATAGAATCCGAGATAGCTGTCCTTAGCTCACTAGTAACATTGGGGCTGAAGAAAATTCCAGACTTTTGAAAGTTGACTGCTTGACCAGAGGCTGCCTCATAGGTCTTCAAGATCCTCTTCATAACTAGAGCCTCATTAACCTTAGCTTTAAAAAAGAAAAAACTATCGTCTGCGAAAAGGAGATGAGAAATACTCGGAGCTCCTCTCGAAATGCGACAGCCATGAAGATCCCCATTCCTCTTAGCTTTGCGAAATAGAGCAGACAACCCTTCAACACACAATATAAACAGGTATGGGCTTAAAGGGTCACCCTGCCGCAAACCTCTTCTAGGCACTATGGGACCCAGTTCTCTACCATTTACCAAAACAGAGTACTGCATCGTAGTGACACACAGCATCATCAACTCTACCCAATTAGAAGAGAAGCCTAACCTCAATAGGAGGGAGGGCTTTAAGATAACCCCAGTCAACACGATCATATGCCTTGCTAATGTCGATCTTTAGGGCCACTTCCCCTTTCAAACCATGAGACTTACGCTTCATGTAATGCAATAATTCAAATGCCACTAGCACGTTGTCAGTTATATTCCTTCCAGGAACAAAAGCCGACTGAGCAGAAGAAATCAACTTAGGCAAAATACCCTTTAATCTATTAGCCAACACCTTGGAAATAATTTATACAGAACATTACACAGGGATATTGGTCTTAAATCCTTTATAGTGCTCGGGGCAGTACACTTAGGAATGAGAACAAGTAAGGTATCATTGAGTGATGCCGGAAACTCTTTTCTGTTCAACCAGCCCACAGCTGCTGTAAACACATCTTGTCCAATCAAGTGCCAAAACCGATGGTAAAAAGCTGGGTTAAACCCGTCCGATCCAGGCTATTTGTCTGGATGCATTTGCGAAATAGCATCCTGAAACTCCTTCTCAGTGAACGGAGCATCCAATATATTATTCTCTTCCTGGGCCACCAGTGGTTCAACATACCTTAACACTGGATCGTAGGTCCCTGAGCTATCCGAGAACAAGCGTCTAAAGTAGCCTTGAACAATATTTCCAATATCCTCCGTCGAATCATACCAGGTACCATCCTCACCCTGCAGCCTTGTAATAATATTGGTTTTCTTTCTCGTCGTAGCAGAGGCATGAAAATATCGAGTATTCCTATCTCCTTCTGCTAACCAAAAAGATTTGGAGCGCTGCTTCCAGTGAACTTCTTCTTTGTCCAACAACTCAGATAGCTGCTTTTTGGCTTGCACTAATTCTTGAACTTGATTAGGAACCATACTACCCCTAAGCCTTTCTACCTTAGCTTTACATACACTGATTTGATTCCTAAATTGTTTAGCAATCTGAGAACCCCAGCTACCCAAAGCCCTCGCACATCCGTCAAGCTTCCCCACTAGATTGGATTCATCATGAGATTGCCAAATTTGTGCAACTAAGCCACCCAAAGAGTCTTCTTTGAGCCACTTGTTCTCGAAATGAAACCTCCTTTGAACAGCAACAAAATCACGAATTACAGTTTAGAGGAAGATTGGGGAGTGATCAGACACCGGTGCAACCAGGTTCAGTAAGCGTGCTTCAAGGAACATCAAAGCCCAAGCATTAGACACAAAAACCCGGTCCAATCGTTCCTCCACAAAGTGCCCAGATCCTCGCCCTCTCTCCCAGGTAAAGGGATACCCACTCAAAGGAAGTTCCTGGAGAGAACAATCAGAAATTACATCTTGGAAACCCTGAAAACACCAATTAGGGTGCTCACACCCGCCTCTCTTATCCTCAACGTGAAGCAAGTCGTTAAAATCCCCACCCACAGCCCATGGTAACTCAGATCGACCAGCCAGCTCACGCAACAGGTCCCATGACTCACGGCGTCTATTTCTCTCTGGATAACCGTAGAAGCATGTTAATCTCCATTTGGGATGGACACCATCCTCTACCTCTAGATCAATAAAGTTCAGAGCATACCCAGTGACTGTACATGAGTTTCTCGCCTTCCATAGCACTGCCAAGCCTCCCCCTCTACCAAATCTGTCGACAACAAATGCGCCTTCAAAACCCAGACGCAATTTGAGCGCCTCAACTTTAGAAGACAAGGCTAAGGTTTTTATTAAGAAGATGACATCTGGTTTGCGAGCTTTGACCAGATCTCCCAGAGCTTAAATAGCTCGAGGGTTTCCCAACCCTCTGCAATTCCAACTTAACCAATTCATGGAACTAAAAAAGGAGTAGCACTAACAAGGATAACCTTTACATCTCCAACGAGGGAGCAACAGATGAACTGTGACAAAAACTAGATCTCCAACGAGGGAGCACTTGCAGATCTCCAACGAGGGAGCACTATCAAAGTTCTACTCAGATGAGAGAACACTTTTTGGCTAAAGCTGATATTAGATACCGATTTGTGGAAATTTTTTTTTTGGAACAAACTGTTATTGTTATGTATAAACTATATATATATATATATAAATATATATTATGAATTTAATTTGACAATAGAAAACATGTGGTTTTTTTTTGGTTGAATGCAATATCATATGCAATAAGAATTATTACGAATAAAAAATCCAAAAAATCAGTATACCCTAACCAGTTTATTTGGTTAACTGATTAGTTGGATGACCAAGATAATTAGTTTAATTATGATTCTGAATATACTTAAACCAATAAATATGGTTCGGCTCAAAATTTTACTCTACTATTAACCAGTCCATACTCACCCCCTAGAGTTAATTTTTCTCTTTCTTTTAATCACCCTTTTATTATGAAAATTAAATCAATCTAAAAAAATGGAGCTAAAAAAAGCAAAAAGGTGATTTGCAAAAGGTCGATTATAGATTCACAAAGAGTAGCGGTAGAAGAATCAATCGGATACCGAGACAGAAATTACAGGCGGTTGCTCAGAAACAATGATTCATTCTGTACCAAATGCCACGTTCAATTTGCTGACTCATATTCATGTCTTCACTTCATATTATTAATGCTGTACCAATCAAACTGCTGCTCTCAGCCTCTACTTCTCCTACGCCCACACACTCTTGTCTTCTCTTCTCCTCTTCTGGATAGATAGATAGATAGATAGATAGATCATTGATGGATAGATTTGATTTCATCTGATCTTTGGTGGGCTTCATTACAATCAATCAGTCATGCCTTGGTTTACAAATCTAATCCGAATCTCTACTATCATCACCAAACCCAAATCTTCTTCTTCTTCTTCTTCTTCTTCCACCAAATCTTTTCTCACCAACAATCCCAATTTTCTCTTCTCTTCGGGCCTCTTCCATTTCTCCACCACCCCCTCCCCCTCCCCCTCCTCTTCTCCTCCGCAACAATATGCTGGCCTAGGACCCACCATGCCTGGCCAGAAGCCAAGGTTGGTGGTTTTGGGGTCTGGATGGGCCGGCTGCCGTCTCATGAAAGGCATCGATACAAGTTTGTACGATGTGGTCTGCGTCTCCCCCAGGAACCACATGGTCTTCACTCCTCTACTCGCTTCTACGTGCGTCGGCACCCTCGAATTCAGGTCTGTCGCCGAGCCCATCGCCCGCATCCAGCCTGCCATTTCTAAGGAACCTGGCTCCTATTTCTTTCTCGCTAATTCCACTGGCATCGATACAGATAACCATATGGTAGTATTCTTTGTCCTCTTCTATTTAACATTTTTTATTCTATTGAGTATCTTCATTACAATTTTTCATCTTCACGATATAGAGCTTAAACACCAAGAAATTCTTAGTCACCCTCTGTTAGCTCAGTTTCGATACAAAGTTTCCTGCTTTATAATCTCCAAAATCAATGCGCCCTCAGTCTCTCATACCTAAGTCTATCAATGGGTTCACATTATAAGAAATTTGGACTAAATTAATATTGAAGGTCCACTGCGAGACTGCTACCGATGGATCAAATAGCATGGATTCATCGAAGTTTGATATCTCATATGACAAGTTGGTGATAGCTTTGGGAGCAGATGCCTCCACTTTCGGGATAAATGGTGTCAAAGAGCATGCAATTTTTCTTCGGGAAGTACACCATGCTCAAGAAATTCGGAGGAAGCTACTCCTAAACTTGATGCTTTCTGATGTCCCTGGTATGCAAATTAATGCACCTGCCCTGTCTTTCCCTTACAATACATTTACACAATTGTGCTTTCACTATTACCTTACCTTTGGGCGTAATTCGGCTGCAGGTATTTCAGATGAAGAGAAGAGCAGATTGCTACACTGTGTCGTCGTAGGAGGTGGTCCCACTGGAGTTGAATTCAGTGGGGAGCTTAGCGATTTTATCATGAGAGACGTTCGTCAAAGATATGCTCATGTGAAAGATTATATCCATGTTACACTAATTGAGGTCCGTTCATTCATAGTTTTGTGCTATAACATGTGTTTATTCATTCTACATTCAGTTCACTGAAAGGAATGCCATTCTTGCTATCACTGTAGGTGGACAGTAATCTATGATTGCAACTACTGCATGCTTATGATTTTTATCTTATCAATTTTTAATTTCAGTGTTGTCAATACCGCACCACTGAATTAGCTAGATTGTTTTCTTATTCACAGGCAAATGAGATACTGTCTTCCTTTGATGATCGTCTTCGTCACTATGCAACTAACCAGTTGACAAAGGTTAGAAATGTTCAATTGAAGCGTCTATTTTTATCTATAACACAGGAGGATCATTTTCCATTTGTGTTAAAGAATTTGAACTTCTGAAATATAGAGGATCCATTTTTATTTTCCTTTGTCAGTAACAAGCTGCATAGATATCAGCACCGTGGGGAGTGTCTCCATTGCACACTTGGATTGTAAATTCTCTCTTTTATAAACACTATAATGGGTAGAAAGTTGGACATACATCTTAAGAATATGATAGTTGGAATTCACTGGGCATTTCCCATTTTCAAGGGGTTTTTCTTGTTCCCTTTTTCTTTCAGTCAGGTGTTCGCCTTGTCCGTGGCATTGTCAAAGATGTTGAACCGCAGAAGCTAATTCTCAGTGATGGCTCAGAGGTTCCATATGGTCTATTGGTGTGGTCTACTGGCGTTGGCCCCTCAACTCTTGTAAAATCTCTGGAGCTTCCAAAATCTCCAGGTGGAAGGTAAGTTATTCATTCCTTGGGACACATTAAATGCCATTTTCTAGAATTTATTTTCATCCCTCCTATCCAAAGTTTCTAACCAATGTAAACTCTAATAGCATAATGTTAAAATCTCCTTTCGGAAAGTAGATACGTTCTGGAATACGTGTATGCAAGTGTCTTAGAAAATTCTTCAGCTTTTTAGGTGTGATTTTAACACAAAGGAAAAACAAGATGACATTATCTGTCTTACAGTTTTTTTTTTTCCTTTTCTAAAAGTTAATGCATTTGATTCATGTGGTTTTCAGAATTTGCATTCTGGTTAGGTAGACTCTCATTCAAGGTTTTTCCAATAGACCATGATATGAAATTATCCAATCTTTCTTGTTTGCTCTTCCATTAATATGTATTTCTTTCCTACATCACGTGATTGATGTTCTTTTTGGTCAGGTTCACAATATTGTTGCTATATATTTCTGCTTACAAAGCTAGTGTCTAGATTTCAAATTTAGTTGACTGGGTTAACTTAGTCTAATACTACCATGAAAATACAGGATTGGTATTGATGAGTGGCTACGTGTCCCTTCTGTGCAAGATGTGTTTGCTATTGGTGACTGCAGTGGATTTCTTGAAAGTACTGGTAAACCAGTCCTTCCAGCTTTGGCTCAGGTGAGCTAGGATCAATAGAAGTTATTGAGATCCTGTTTAATTAACATTCGGCTACTTCAATTAAAAAATCTCTAATTGGAGATTTTGATTTTATTTTAAAAGTTGCTAGATGAGTGAAAGATTGTTACCCTAGCCCTTATTCAGTTCAATGCAACAAGCAGTTGCATTGCATCAATCGCTAAAAGAAAAAAGCTCTCTTTTTCTTTTTTTTTTCCCCTTCATTTGTGAAAGCTTCTGTTTTCAATAAACAATGGATAATGGTAACATACAAGGACAGGCAAGAAGTGAGATTCAGGTTCTTTGTCATGTTTCCTTTCAAATTCTCTGAAACAGGTGGCAGAGCGACAAGGAAAATATATTGCAGGTCTATTGAACAGAATTGGTAAAGCTGGTGGAGGGCATGCAAACAGTTGTAAAGACATGGAGCTGGGGGATCCATTTGTTTACAGACATCTGGGAAGCATGGCAACTATTGGCAGCTACAAGGCTCTCGTTGATCTTAGGCAGAGTAAAGTGAGTATCCATTCATTTCCTGGAATTTTGGCAACAAAAGTAAAATTTGGCAATCTCACTTTTGGATTATTTTCTGCAGGAAGCCAAAGGAATAGCTCTGGCAGGATTTGTCAGTTGGTTTGTGTGGCGCTCTGCATACCTAACCCGTGTAATAAGCTGGAGGAACAGATTCTATGTAGCTATTAATTGGGCCACAACTCTTGTGTTTGGTCGTGATATAAGCAGAATATAGATTCGAAAGAGGTATGTCATTGTCATTTTAATCTTTGGGAGAAAATGTTTGTTTTATTTTGGATAAACCCATTATCAAGCCCCTAAATTTTGACGTTTTATTTTATTGAGTCCCTCAATTTTTATTGTGTTTTCTTAAGCCCTCAATCTTTTATTTTCGTATAAATTAAGGACAAATTAGACTGAAATAACGAAATTGTGCAACAATTAAGGTTTGTTGTTGCCAAATGTTATTATGAAAGGTTTAGAGATACGATTTGTGAAGAATGAAAGAAAAAAGGTGAGTGTAAGGTGTAAGAAAAAATGTTTATTGAGGTTATTTGCTTCAATTGATAATTCTAAGGGCACATACACTGTTAAAACTCACCACTGACATCACAATTGTGGTTGAGTAAATAAAATTTATTTCACAATTTCATTACTT
>CATIWK010578111.1:0-15734 GCA_949634005.1 Mallotus japonicus
TACCGTGCACTAAAATCCCTTCATTAGAAGATCCCGACATAGCCTAGAGTCAAGGATTAGTCAACCTCTAATAGCTATATCACTTAAACTCATCTCAAGTTCTATTCTTGATAAAACATAACAAATACTAGAAACTCTTTCCAGCACTGAAACTCTTTCAGACTGTTATGTTTATCTTGGCCAAGAACTTATTCATCAAGAAAAGACTTAGATAGTTCTGGATCTTATCCCGGTTCACTTCAGGTAATGAATCCCCATCTTGGTTGATCAATCATCCCTACACTTGACCAATTAGAGCCACCACTCGCCATATACCCATGTGTGGCTAACACAAGTATGTAAGCGGTATCAAACTCTAACCACTCAAATGTGGATGACCGTGTCACCTCAGGTCAAAAGACCATATGCACTATTATGACCTAGACTGTGATTGTTGATCATAAGTGAATATCCTCGCAATCACATATCTAACGTCACGTTCAATCCACCAATCACATGAGTACCCACATGTCTATTATGATATCTCATATCAAGTAGCATGAGACTCACTACCTCCCATTATTAGTATCTCATACTAATCAAGGAAAATAGACAGAGGTGATAGTCTAATTAATATTACCTAAATATTAATTAATTGACTACGAACAATTTATAACATATGTACTAAATACGTTTGTAACTCATATTATCAACTCTTGATAATAAATATATTTAACATAATGCCAAAGGGTAAATACTCAAATAAATAAACCCTTTATTTAAAAGAATATTATATTGCCATAGGGATTAATATAATGTCATTATTCATAACAAAATGGCACTAGGACTCATCTATACTAACAAAAATAAGCTATATATAGTTAAGGTCAATTTAGGTCAATGAAAATCAAAACAAACAAAGTTAGTTAAAATAGGTCAAAACCTCACCAAACATAATTTGAATTTGAACTAAATATAACTAAACCTATTTTTGTCATATTTTAGGCAAAAATCACATGAATAGGGAGTAGAATTTATAATTTTTTTTACGATCAAAAACTTCAAAATTCAAAGAAAATATTCAAAATTTAGAGAAAAAAATTAAGCTTTTCTTGAGAAACAAAACTTTTTTCAGAATCAAAAACTTTAAAATTCAAAAAAAAAATCAAAATATGGAGAAAAATCAAAATTTTCTAAGAAATTACAAGAAGCAAATGAAGCTCCATATGTGCTATGCAATAATAGAAAAAAATAAAGAAATTTTATATTTTTCTAAAGGTGTTAAGCATACTACTCTAGTAATAAGCAATCATTTGAGTATCTTTTTATGCATAGATTTGGGTGTAGGGATAGGATTTTCATAAATACCTCGTAGATTTTCTTCTTGCATTCAACATCCAAAACAAAAAAAACCAAGCTTCTTGATTCCTTCTCGCAAGCATACGAGTTTGTCAAGTAATATAGAAGAAGTAAAAGTCGATCCTACGAGGATTGAATGTCTATCCGACTATTAATTTTGTTTTTAACTTGTTTAAGAATCAAATATTGAATGAGTTATGATTACTGAATTCTAACAATTAAGAATGAACTAATGAATGAAAAATCAACTAATTTAAATTTTAACAAACAATGATGAGAATGATGTTAGGGATTGTATCACTGTATTCTAATTAAGCCGATTACAAGAAATTAGTCTTTCTTTCTATTGCAATTCTTGGCGTTTCAATGATAGCAATTAATCTTTCTCAAGCAAAAATTACTTAATTTATTTCTATCAATTGAGAAAATTTCAACTAATTCTCATTAAATTAAAACCTAATTAAATTTAGTAAATAAATCATGAAGCACACCTAATTTGAATTGAAATGAATTAAGCTATCTCTAAACTTAAATCAATCAATAAGCATTCATTAAGATTAATATTTCTCAATAATTAACCTTAATAGAAAAATCAATTATGATTGGCCATTACATAAACAAGTATGTAAGCGGTAACAAACTCTAACCACTCAAATGTGGATGACTGTGTCACCTCAGGTCAAAGGACTATATGCACTATTATGACCTAGACTGTGATTGTTGATCATAAGTGAATATCCTCACAATCACATATCTATTGCAATTCTTGACCAAAAATTAGAGCCATCACTCACCATATACCCATGTGTGGCTAATACAAGTATGTAAGCGGTAACAAACTCTAACCACTCAAATGTGGATGACTGTGTCACCTCAGGTCAAAGGACCATATGCACTATTATGACCTAGACTGTGATTGTTGATCATAAGTGAATATCCTCGCAATCACATATCTAACGTCACTGTTCGATCCACCCATCACATGAGTATCCACATGTCTATTATGATATCTCCTATTAAGTAGCATGAGACTCACTACCTCCCACTATTAGTATCACATACTAATCAAAGAAAGTAGACAGAGGTGATAGTCTAATTAATATTACCCAAATATTAATTATTCGACTATGAACTGTTTATAGCATATGTACTAAATAAATTTGTAACTCATATTATTAACTCTTGATAATAAATTTACTTAACATAATGCTAAAAGGTAAATACTCAAACAAATAAACACTTTATTTAAATGAATATTCTATTACCATTGAGATAATTTACAGTGTCATTTTATATTTACTAGAATGACACTAGAGCACATCTATGCTAACAATTGTAACTTCGCAAGTTTGCAGAATTGTATGGACAATATATTTTGTGTCAGCTTTGGTGCTATAGTTCTTAAAATCATATGTGGAAGGAAGAATAGTTCTGTCAATGAAACAAATGTTGACAGTGACCTCGCTCAAGAAAGAAGTAAAATTGAAACAACCAAATTCCTTACTATTTTTGTGTGGAATTAAAAATAGTGACAGAAGAGCAATAAATTGATGAAAAAACAATAACGAAAGTAACTGATTATTTTTTTCCATGTTTGTGTTTATATTGTTTTATATTCAAGTAACAAATGCGTTGAATAATGAGAAGTAGATGTTGTCTAATTTTTAACTCCAAATTCTTGAACATTTTTTATGTATTGAATATTGTAACTATGAATATAGAGAAGTGAGAATAATTTTTAAAGGTGTGTATGATTAATATTTTTAAAGGCATAGAAACACTGGAGCAAAGGAATAACCTTGCAATTTTTGGACGAATCATTAGGAGATTCTTTTTCAAGAAATGAAGTAATCAAATGCTTACAAATTGGCTTCATGTGCGTTCAATAAAATCCAGCTAAGAAGCCTACTATGGCAACAGTAGTTCTAATGCTGGACAGTTACTCTGTCACTCTTCCATTACCTAGGAAACCAACAGTTTTCCTGCACAATGAAACAAATCATCGGAAACAACTAGGTTCTGAAGGAGAAATTTTATAATGATCCCAGCATTTGATGAGTTGGAAGACCAAACCAATAATATCAATCTATATAGGGTTCACTCATGTGCTATATTAGGTTTTAGTTTTTATCACTTTAATTAAATGCTTAATTTTTATTGGTTTGACTTTTCAACTTATCAAAGCTAGAATCACTATATAATGTCTCATTCAGAAGATCAATCTGCCAGTAAGTCAGTGTCATGCTCTGTAGTTAAGGCCTCCATTACTCAAGTGCACCCTCGCTAGAATGGCTGAAAAAGGATATCCATATGGTTTTGCTCACTATTTTCTTTAAAACATACGTCAACTTTTGCAAGTCGCTTTAATTCCATGAATAATAATTTAACTCATTGTCTCTTAAAAATATTTTAGAGGATCCACCATTCAACTTTCTGCCATTTATGGTTTTTTTTAGTAAATTGAGAGCTCATATGACCTTAGCATCAATGGATTGCACAACAGGGGGCAGCCCTCCCCTTTTAATTCGATAATGACAGGAAACGAACTCTACACCTCAAAATGCCCTTGAAGAGGAGTTACCACTTGACTATTCTCTCATTGGCCCCATTTATGGTTTTAATGAAGTATTGAAAATTGGATTAGTATATGAAATTGGACTAATAGACAAATAGATCCTTCAACTTGTGATGCGGGGTCAAATAAGCTAAAATTTAACTTCTTTAACAAATAGCACCAATACTTTTGTTTTAAAGTCAAATAACCTTATATTTTGACCAAATTCAAGGTGTGTAATACAAACTCTAAGAGGAGAGAGTGAAAATTTATTCAAAATATTTTATTAATATTTTTAAGGCTCATTGATGAGAAAAATACAAATACTTGTAGCATTTTACAATTTTACTAGTTTATTTAATTTCCATACAAATAATTATTTATTTAAGAAATTAAATAAATAATACAAACATAATAACAAGAAAATAAATTTACTATTGAGAACTTATTGAATTTATAAATGATTATCATTATAATAATTTTAAAAATTAAAGATATTTTTAATATAAAAATTATTTCTCTCAATAATTTAAATTTTTTAAATATTTCCAATACAGTGACTACCATCGCTGGTATCTGCAACAACTACTGCCACCACGTCCCACCCCTTATTATCAACAAAAGTCTATTAAATTAATAAGAAAAATTAAAAAAACACAAGAAGAAACAAATCTTTGAACAGAGGAAAGAAGAGGACGAGGAGGCACAGGGAGGACCACAATTTACTGATTTGATTTTTCAATAAAAATATAAAAATTATGATTAAATTGTGCAACAAAAATAGTAGAATTTACAACCAAGCAAACACCACCATCATTAACATCACCAATTTCAATCCAAGCTCCTCATTATGTGTGTGATTAAAATTGAGAAATAACATTGAAATATAGAAAACATCACTGCATTAAAAATTAGGCTTAATTCCACTGCTCAAAAGTTGAACATAAACATTTTGAACTAAAGTAACCATATCACAATTTTCAACAGAAGCAAAAGAGTATTAAAACTGTACATACTAAACCCAAAAGCATCATTACCACTGCCAAATCCATTTAAGAAATCAATTACCCTTTTGAGTTCATCCTCATTTCTACAAGCTTTAATCATTAAAATTCCAACATGATCAGCAGGAGCAAAGATTCGATCTTTAACAAGCCTATTCAGCATAGAAACAAAAAAACCCATATCGTGTTTGTAAAAATGTTTCTTATAAATCCAATAAAAAAAACTTGATTGCAGTGTTAACATTCGTTCGCCTTTCCACAGCCTACCCAAAAAAAAAAACTAAATCTTTGTTGTGAAGAATTTGGCATGCAGATGACCGAAGCTTGTCTTGGAGGTGCAGGAGTAAAGAGGCAGATAATGCCTAGTCTTGACGCCAATGAATTCCACTGGAGCCATGACCACCATATTTCTAAACTAGTTTCCTATCTCAAAATCTCCAATCTTCTCTGTTGTTTCTAAAATATTACTGTCAAGGGGAAAATCTATGCATCAAATTTTCATAGGGACAGGTTATGTAGCATCAGAAAAGGATTTCAAGCAGAAGCAAAACTCGATGGCATGCCAGAGCAGAAGCAACGATTAACCATAACTATAGAGGTCAAGCAAAATTTTAGCATCAGACCTAGATCTTTCTTTGCAGAATTTAGTATCCTGGAAAAGGTTATTTTGAGTCGCCGATCTTGGAAAATGGCTTGATAATCATAAATGGGCGTGGTTAATGGAAATGGAGATTTGAGAAGGGGTTTTAACATGGTGGTTTTGGTGATGAATTGGGTTCATGACGAAGAAAAAGAAATGGAGAAATCATGGCATCTCCGCAATGGAGAGAGACGACGAGGAGATGCAGAGCAGCGGAGAGAAAGAGGGCGATAAGAGCCAAAATCACAGCTTTTAAGGGACAAAATTACCGCTAAAAATTAGGAAATAAAATAAGAAAGTTGGGAGATTCTTGTCTAGATTGGGTGTAGTACACCCTATGGTTAGATATAAGACACATAAGGTAAGTGTAAAATAGTTGTCCAATGAAAACAAAACACTTAATTATATCATTCAAATTTAACCATTAGGTGTACTACACCCAGCCTAGGCAAGAATCTCCCAAAAAAGTTTATTGTTATTTTAATTTGCTTCTGGAACATGAGAAGAACGCGCCTAATCTTAGGCTAAATTGAGTTGATTTAGTCTTTGTTTTGGGGCTATTTGTTAAAAAAAAGTTAAAATTCCACTTATTAGACCCGCGTCACAAGTTGAAGGCCCATTTGTCTATTAGTCCATATGAAATTTGCCATTGCTATCTCTAGCCTCACAAAAGGAGACACGTTAATTATACGGAAATGATGCTGTACTAATTATTATACAAAAATTCCTTACATACTTTTAAGTGTATTATGTGGACTTTAAGTATATAAATTTAATTATAAAATATAATACATTTAGTGGAATAAAAATCTTCCTATAGATATTTAGATTTTTTTTTTTTTGACCAATTCCTCTAGATATTTAGATAGTAGTGAATTTTCAATGATATTGATGAGACAAATAAAATTTATTTTCAATATAAAAATAAAATATACCATTAAATTCATTTAATTTTAATTAATTTGATTTAATTCAAACAATAATTAATTTAATATGATTATATATATTAAAATTTATACTCAAAATTTAAATAAAGAATAATTTTATGTCAGCTAGTTCCATCCATTAATCATTACCGTTTTTTTTTTTTTTTTTTTTTTGCAATGAGGAAAAATCCAAAGGCAAATATTAGTGGTTTCTACAGTAATATGTAACTGTAAAGCGACAGGACAACAGAATCTTTTCTATTGGCCATTTCATAACTTTTTTCAAAGGGGTCTATAATAGCTAGATAAGCTTTTTTTACTCATTCTCACAAAGAAGATGATAATTTGATAAAATTCAATAAAGACCACAGAATTTTCTTGGTCAGATATCTGTATAGTCTCGGTTCAAAAAAAAAAAACATATATATATATCGGTATAGTCTTGTCTTATATTAAGACTTGGGGTCTTGATTATCCAATCCGAGGTTCACCACGTTAATTTCTTCACTTCTGTCACCATTAATGTCATTGTCACGCATCTTTCCAACTGCACAATAGAATTCACTCCACCTGGGCCATGGATAGAGAAAATTCAAAAGGCCTATATACAAGTCAATTTGGAAAATGAACAGAATTCTGTCAACATCCATTACGTCAGGTGAGATCATTTCTGGTTCAATGGAAAAATTTGCATCTTCACCCTTCAGTCCTTTTACATTACTGCAACATATTCAAAAAAACCAATAATGATAATAATAATAATAAAGAATTAGAATTAAAAGAAACTGGATTATCGAGGAACACAGATTTTTTTTCGAAAAAAAAAAGAAAAGGGAAATGCCTTTCTTCGATCGTTTCTTGATCCTTGTGTTAATTTCTATGTTTTTCTTGCTTTGCCAAACCAGTAAAGCAGCCCCTACATACAGTGTTCACGATTGCACAGATACAACGACTTTCTATCCCAATAGCACCTACTATTCCAATCTCAAGGCTGTCCTCTCTGCACTTTCCTCCAACGCTTCAAACAGCAACGGATTCTACAACACTACTGCTGGTACACAGCCCCCAGATGTGGTGTACGGCCTCTTTCTCTGCCGTGGCGACCTCCCCGCCATCACCTGTCAAGAATGCGTTTCCACTGCAGCCCAAGAAATACTCCGCCGTTGTCCAAGAGAGAAAGAATCCTATATTTGGTACGACGAGTGTTCTTTACGTTACAATAACCAATCTATATTCTCCATCATTACAGAAGTTCCCGGTTTTGATTTTCATGACTCGCGGAATGTTACAGACGCAGATCGTTTCAATCAGTTGCTAGCTAGTACAATGAATAGCTTAGCTAGAAGAGCTGCAACTGATCCGTCTGGTAAAAAATTTGTAACAGAAGACAAAAGTTTTACAAGTTCTCAAACACTTTACAGTCTAGTACAGTGTACGCCTGATCTCTCTGAGTATCTTTGCGATAGATGTCTTCGGGGTGCAATTGCAGCCATTCCTATGTGCTGTAATGGAAGACAAGGCGGAAGGGTTCTTCTTCCCAGTTGTATAATTAGGTATGAGCTGTTTCCTTTTTACAGAATTAACACAACCGCTCTACTGCCCCCGCCTACTAAAGGTAAATTCCTAATCCAAATTTGGTACGTAGCAACGATTCTGGTAGGAGAGAATGGATTCAATCTTGCTTGTATACTGTATGCAGGGAAAGGAAAGGTCTCATCACAAGTAATTGCTGCCATCGTTGCACCTGTCACTATTTCCATATTGCTTCTGGCACTGGGACTTTGTTTACTAGGAAGGAGAGCATTGAAGAGATACAATGCCTTAATGGAAGAAAATGGTGATTTTTTTTTTCAACAGTATTGTAAAATTTATCTTGATTTTTTCATATTAATTTCAAGCATTAGACATTAAGTGAATGTTAATTTGAAAACAGTACTGAGAATTCTAACTCACTCTTAATTTTGCTGCGTAGATGGGGAAGAAATTACACTTATAAGGTCCTTGCAATTTGATTTAACCACGCTTGAGACTGCCACAAACAACTTCTCTGCTGATAACAAGATAGGTGAAGGTGGATTTGGTGCGGTGTACAAGGTAATTAAGATATATTTTTTTTTCCTTAATGGGTCTGTATGTCTATCTAAAGCCTATATAATGAAATATTTTCAGGGTACTCTGTATAGTGGACAAGAAATAGCTGTGAAGAGGCTATCAAAGTTCTCCGGGCAAGGTGCAGTGGAATTTAAGAATGAGGCTGTGTTGGTAGCCAAGCTTCAGCATAAAAATCTAGTGCGGCTTATTGGATTTTGCATAGATGGAAAAGAGAAGATCCTTGTATACGAATATATGCCTAACAAAAGCCTCGACTACTTTCTATTTGGTTTGCTTCATCTATCTTATTCTTAACTTCTTAAATTGTGTTTGGTTTCTTGCTTTGTTGATCTTCTTGAAATTGATAGCTTAATTTGATTACTAATCAGACACTGAAAAACAAGGACAGTTGGATTGGCGAAAGCGCTACAATATAATTGAGGGTATTGCTAGAGGTCTCCTATACCTTCAAGAAGATTCGCAACTAAGAGTTATCCATCGAGATCTCAAAGTGAGTAACATTTTGCTAGATGAGGATATGAAAGCAAAGATTTCAGATTTTGGCATGGCAAGACTTTTTGGAGTTGATCAAACGCAAGCAAATACAGGAAGAGTTGTTGGTACCTTGTAAGCTATGAATCCCAATACTAATTACTTTTCTTAATTGCACAGCTAGTTCAATCCTGAATTTTCTTTTACGTCATATATATTTTTCTGGTTTGCAGCGGGTACATGGCTCCAGAGTATGCAATGCATGGACATTACTCTGTGAAGTCAGATGTGTATAGTTTTGGAGTCTTAGTTCTAGAGATAGTAAGTGGCAAGAAGAACAGTTCTTTCTATCAATCGGATGGTGCGGAGAACCTCTTGAGCTATGTGAGTATAAATTTTTCCTTCATCTCCATGTAGTCCAAGAGTAACGACCCCTCGTAATTACGGTGCATATATGATCCATGATCCTTAACATTGCATGGTAATCTGTTGCAGGCGTGGAAGCATTGGTGTGAAGAGACGCCACTGGAGATTATGGATCCAGTTCTGAGAGATTCTTATGCGAGAGATGAGGTTGTTAGATGCATCCACATCGGCTTGTTATGTGTTCAAGAAAATCCAGGATATAGACCTACCATGAAATCAATAAATCTCATGCTTAGCGGTTCCTCCATCACTATGCCACTGCCAGAACAACCTGCATTTTTCCTACATAGTAGAATGGAGCAAAAATTGCAATCCGTGGGGTTAGAATCTTGTCAATGTGCTAGTAGATCAATGCCTTTGTCTGTCAACGAAATGTCAGTTACTGAAGTACACCCTCGATAGATCAAACCCAGTTAGCTTTTCTTCGATTAATTAAAAGTCTGTAAGCTAATAATTAAAATCTCCATACAGGATATCTGTGTATCAGTTCAGTTAAATATAGTTATACCATTATAATAACTCTGGAGTAAGCATACGCCAACTCTTATAATAATCATTAAAAGCACCTAATTAATATGAAAGCATTTTAATTTAAAATATTGCTCATTGTCTAGTACCTAAAATATTTCTCAATTGCTCATTGTCTTATATCCCCCCCATTCAAAAAAATTGATAATTTCTCATCCAAACAGGGGACTAAATAAATGTTTTTTTTTTTTTTTGAACCAACTAAATAAATGTTTGCTCCAGTTTCAATCGGTTTATTTGATGTTGTATCTATCAATGTCATCTTTCTTTACTCTCCAACAACCATTGACTTGTGGCTTCAAGTCTTTGGCTCTTTGCAAAAGATATTTTTCCAGAGGTACAAGCAATGAATGGTTCTACATGCCAATGAAGCTTGGCTGGATGGTAAAATCCTTACCGGAGGCACCAAGGACCAAGGTCTTGGTTAAAGTTTTAGTGGTGTCAATATCAAGATTTGTCTCCTTGATGCATCCTAGGAAAAAAAAGTTAACACTCTCTATATATAATACTAATAATATATATATATATATATGATATTATATTATATGATATTATAGATAAATATATAGAGAGTGTTTTCAGTTATAATATGTAATATGTAATGGTTGTTAAAAAAAATTCTAATATATTAATTAAAATACACATAAAAATTAGATTAAACATCACTCATCATATCAATTCAAATCCATTTGATACAAACTTTAGATGAAGCATTATATGGACCACTGTATATATCTATGATTTGTTTTCTTAACATAATATATGGCAAAAATGCATATATGGCTCCATGAACTTTCCGATTTCGTGCAATTGAGTATCTAAAATTTAGTTTGGTACAATTAAGTTCAAGTTTATTGTAAAAAAATAATAGTTAAAGGGCTTAATCAACAAAAAAAAAATGGAAAACTTGAGGGGCTTAAAAAAAATTCAGGGCCCTTAGATGACGATTGACGCCATGTACTAGTGGAAATCATAAAATTCAGGACCCAATTACACGTTTTGTCCTGTCTTGGCACCAATCAATTGTCCTAGTCAATGAATTATTCTACGAAGACTAAGCTCCTTGTCTAGAACTTCTTGAGACCTTGTGAATGAGCACCATTTTCCTATGCTATTTGTTTAAAATGACTTTGATTCTCTGAGAATTATCGTATCATGGCCGCCATCAAGATCATCAAAACCTTGGTGTTTCCCTTGTTGATCAGCTTTCTTGGCCTCGCTAATAATACTGAAGCAGCAGTATCATATCTGTATCACAACTGTCCAAACACAACTACTTTCACTCCTAACAGTACTTACCAGCGCAATATCAATATCCTCCTCTCTTCTTTGTCTTCTAACTCCACTCGTGCCAATGGATTCTACAACCTCACCGTTGGTCAAGGCACCCACGACGTCGTGTATGGCCTTTTCCTCTGCCGTGGCGACGACACCCAAGATATCTGTCGAGAATGCGTCTCAACAGCCGGAGAAGAAATAATTCAACGATGTCCGTATGAGAAAGTTGCACTAATAACTTACGATGAGTGCATGCTCCGTTATTCGTACAGAAATTTCTTTTCTTCGGTGGAAACAGAACCCGATTTACAGTTGTTGAATACGCAGCCAGTTTCAGAACCAGAGCGTTTCATGGATTTGCTGGGAAAAACGATGAACAATGTCACTGCAATGGCAGCAAACGATCCATCTGGAAAGAGATTTGCTACCGCTGAGGCTAATTTCTCTAGCTTCCAGAAACTGTACACTCTTGCACAATGCTCTCAGGATTTATCAGTGTCCAGTTGCAGTGACTGCCTTCAAATTGCTGTTAATTACCTACCCAGTTGCTGCAATGGAAAGCAAGGGGGTAGAGTTATTTTTCCAAGCTGTTATGTTAGGTATGAGCTTTACCCATTTTACAGGATCGTAGCACCTCCGCCATCTAGCCCCGAATCTCTGCCACCCCCTTCTCCAGCATCTAAGGGTAAGGTTTCCTGTTAATTGCTCCTTTGAACTGTATTTAAATGTTTTCCTTTTCTTTTCTATGCATCATTAATTATTATACCGTCTATACTATTTGAAATTTCCTGTTTCCTCTCTCTTTGTAGGTAAAAGAAAAGTCTCAGCTGCACTTATCGTTGCCATTGTTGTTCCAATTGCGGTCTCTGTAATGCTTTTTGCTATGGCTTACTGTTACTTAACTAGAACCAAAAAAGAGAGACAGAAATACAACGCCGTACCAGACCAAAGTGGTAAAGGAAAATGACAATGACAAATTACAATTGATTCTAAGCAGTCTTTCTGCAAACATATATTTGTAGAATAAATGGTATAAAAAATTCACTGCATTTTTTTTTTTGTTGATTATGTAGTTGGAAACGAAATTGCAACCGAACAGTGCCTTCAATTTGATTTGGCAACAATTGAAACTGCAACTAATAACTTCTCTGCTAACAATAAGTTAGGAGAAGGCGGATACGGTGAGGTTTATAAGGTGAGAAAATAGCACTAGTTGACTGTTGCTTTTTCAAATTTGATGCCACTTGGGAAGTTCTGTTCTAGTAATAGCTAATACTGAAATTCACAGGGTACACTTTACAATAGGCAAGAGATAGCTGTGAAGAGGCTATCGAGAACAAGCTCTGGGCAGGGGACTGAAGAGTTTAAGAATGAAGTTGCTTCGCTAGCTGTGCTTCAACACAGAAATCTGGTGAGACTGTTGGGATTTTGCTTGGAAAGAGGAGAAAAGATACTCATTTATGAATTCATTTCCAACAAGAGCCTCGACTACTTTCTATTTGGTATTTCCTCTGTTAGAAAACATCAATTTGTTCTTACAAAACTGAAGAATTTTTTTATTTTTTTTCAAATTAAGGGATGCCGATCAGTAAAATTTCTATGTATTTGATACTTAAATACATACCTGTTTTTAAGGCCTGACTTGATTGTAATATGGTGCATCCAGACCCTGAAAAGCGAAGAAAGTTGGATTGGCCAACGCGTTTCAAGATAATAGAAGGGATAGCCCGAGGGATTCAATATCTCCATGAGGATTCTCGTCTTAGAATCATACACCGTGACCTCAAAGCTAGCAATATATTGCTAGATGAAGCAATGAACCCAAAAATTTCAGATTTTGGCTTGGCAAAAATTATTGGTGTTGATCAAACTCAAGACAACACAAATAGAGTTGTTGGGACACGGTAAATTTTGAACTTCCATCTGCTGTATATTAATTGATTGCAGAAACTGTATTTCTCCAATTTCAATTGCTAACAATGTTAACTTTTGATCGATGTTACTGCTATGTTCAGTGGATATATGTCCCCGGAGTATGCTGCGCTTGGACGTTTCTCCGTAAAGTCAGATGTGTATAGTTTCGGTGTTCTGGTGCTAGAGATTATTACTGGCAAGAAAGCCAGTTGGCCTTTTGAATCAGACAGTACTGAAGATCTTTTAAACTATGTAAGTATGCATTGAAAATTGGAGAATTGATCAATATTTAATTTCATCATCACCAAGGAATCAATTATTGCAGGCATGGAACCTTTGGAGCGATAACACGCCACTGGAATTGTTGGATCCAGCATTGGGAGATTCATATTCAAGCAATGAAGTTCTTAGGTGCATCCATATTGGTTTATTATGTGTTCAGGAAGATCCTGTCAATAGACCCACCATGGCAACAATAATGCTCATGCTTAATAGTTCCTCCGTCACCATCCCATTACTGCAACAACCTGCATTTTTTCTTAAAACAAACACAGAAACCAACATGCTAATAGGACAAGAGTCGGATCAATCTGCGAGCAAGACAATGCCTTGGTCTGTTAATGAAGTATCCATTACCGAATTAGATCCTCGATAGAAGCGGAGCTGGGTACCAATTTGTCAATCAATCATCGTCTCATCTGGGAAAACTTGAAATAAGTAGTTAGATGTTTGTGTGTGTGTAATAATAGCTATAAATAAGCTGACTTCCATGCATAAATTGTAATTATTATTATTATTATTATAACCAAGAGTCTACTAAAGTCTAAATAATTCGATATTAGGAGAAATTTTCCTCAATAATTTAGCTTAATCTACAGTATATTTTGTTTAAATGATGGGCATTTTTTTTTCTTTTTTTTTTTTGTTTTTTTTTTTTTGCGTTAAAATTCATTGAGTATTAATTCTAAAAGTCATTATAAACAAAATAAATACTTTGTCTAAAATTAAAAGTACTTTTTTCAAAATATTAAAAAGTCCAGTAAAATCAAAATTTATTTCAAAATTCTGAAATAAAATGAATCTGGATTAATTATAACTAAATATATAAATTTAATGAAAAAATTTTAGTTTTTTTTATAAATTAAATATATAACATTTTAAATTCATAAACAAATTCTATTAAAAAAATGCATAAATTTTATTTATATCAAATACTATATTTATCATTTCCAGCTATTTCCATCCAAGGCGTTTTTCTCATCCTATTGGGTATTGCAACTACACTGGTTGAGAGTTTAAATTGGAACCTTTTAAATTAAATTAATACTTTTTTTCTTTTTTTTTTCATTTGTTTACTCTGAATGGAGATCTACTCAACAATCACCAACTTTAAAAATCTATTCTTTGGTGATTGGGAAAAAAAAAAAAAAAGGCCATGATAGCTGCAAGAAAAATAATGTGCCTATTTGCAAGCCCGGCTTTAGGCATAGGCAACTAAGGCCTATGCCTAGGACCCTTCAAATATAGGCCCAAATATGGGTTTATATATATGAATTTTTTCATAAATAGGCAAAAAATAAAAAATAATATCAAAAATCACATTAACCAAAAGTATTTTCAAAAATAACTTTAAGAAAGTTTTTTCTTTTCAAATCTAGACTATGACTATTCTAGAAGCTGTTTGACTCTTCTAGAAGTTGTTTGATTAATTAAATCACCAATTTGATACTTCTATTTTTTTTGAATCAAATTTGATTCTTCTTTTTTTTTTAATCAAACACTTTTTTCTACTTTCTTCATTTTTTTCTCAACATTTTTTTGATAATTTTTTTTGCTCAATATTATTTTTGCTTAATATTTTTTTTGCTCAATAATTTTTTCACATTTTATCATTGTACTGACCAACCGTATGATCCACCACATCATGTCAAATCCACAAATTAAATTCAGAATCAGTACCCTTATGCCTAGCTAAAAGATGTTACATTAATTAATAGCCTATAAACAAATCTAAATTGTAGATAAATAACCATTGTACTGCTCATCTCTTGCTATATATATATATATATGAATTTCTGGAAATCTTGATAGTGATTCTCTATTTTTATTTTTTTTAGATATGTATTTATATTTCTTACACTTTTTATTCTTTTCTCTTCCCATAATTAATCAAAGCTGACTATGGCCAAAAGCCAGCCTAAAAGTGAGTTGCAAATTCAGGAAACACAATAACTGGAACCAAATAATCTAAGAAAATAACAACCAAAACATCATAGCGAAGACGAAAAAAAAATAAAAAGCTTTCTTTCCCAAAATTTCCCCTTTTTTCCTTCTTGTTTTAATAGCAAAATAGCATATGCACATATCAAAACCCATTACAACATGATATTAAAAAGAGAGTCAATTAAAACTGGTCAAATTTGACCAAAACATATCAAAACCTACAAAACTCAATTAAAATATATTAAATATTATTTTTGAACAAACATAAATTTTTACAAGTTTTTTTTTTCAAAAAAAAATTATCTTAAATTTATTAATCA
>CATIWK010578131.1:0-19660 GCA_949634005.1 Mallotus japonicus
TAGGGAGTGGGAAAAGAGGGTGGAAGTGATGGGTGGTTGAAGGGGTGTATAAGAGGAGAAAAGAAAGAAGAGAGAAGGGGGGATCTGATTTTTGGAGGCTGGAACTCGTTTTCTGAGAAGAAGGAGAAGAGAAACCAGAGAAAAGAGGGAAGAAGGGAGTTCTGAGGAGCAAGAGGGAGACGTTTTCCTAGAAGGGGAAGAGAGAAACCAAGCCTAGGAGTGAATTCTCAAGGAAGGAGAGGAGTTTTCTTGCACCAGAGCTAAGATCAAGCTCATTTAGTCTCTGAGGGTCAATCATTTTGAGAAAAGCTTCACCTTAGTAAATTTCTTCACTTGTTCTTTAAATATCAAAGCATCTAGTGTTCATTTGATTCATTTCTTGAATTTCTTGCTATAACATGATTTAAACGTGATTGCTATGTGTTTTAGCATGTTTGTAATGTGATTTATTAGAGTTTTAGGTGGTTTTAGAGTCCTGAATCCATGCATGTTTAGGTTGCTTAGGATAGAAGCCATTTTGATAACTTGCTGAGACCGGATCGCCCTGTAGAGGAGGCGATCTCTTCTCCTCAGGAGCCGATCGCCACCTGGCCTGAGTGCCTAGTGGCGATCGCCCCTTGCCTAGTTTGGACCGCCTCCCCAAGAGGCGTTCGCCTCTTTCCACCAGGCGATCACCACTTGACCAGGAGGCCAAGTGGCGATCGCCACTTGAACAGGGTGATGGATGCCCTGTTCCGCCTCCAGCACAGTCCCTGTTTGCCTTTCTTCGTGTCTCATAATGCCATGTTTATTGTATATCCTTTGCATGATATAATTTTCATTTTATGATGACATATGTACGCGTTTATGCACGATTTCATTAATTTCTTTGTCACGTGAGTGGAGACATTGTGTTTATTCATGTGTTTTATGTATATTCTTGTATATTGCTTAAATCTTTGTTTGTATTTATAGCTTGTGAGCTAACCAACCAAGTTCCCGGCTTGTGGAAAAGGGTGAACGTTTATCTTGCAGGAATTCTTAAGAGTGATCTGTGGATCACTAAGTGTGTATATTTGTATTAATTAGTTCTTGAGATGTTTAATTAGTCAATTGTTCATTCTAAGCGATGTAATCCTTAATCCCTCTCCCGTTTATTTGGAATGCATGATTGTATATTGAGTTTACTTTTGTGAGCAATGGGATCAATATGCATGAATACGGATAATGTGCAAACTTGAACTTAAAGTAAAATTGATCATTGATTGAAGGCAATCCAATTCGCATGTAAATAAAAGAAACAATCGTATAATCAAAAGATAATAAACCACAAACACAAACGGAGGCCGATCGCAAGATCGGGTGGACATTCAAACGTCCATACCCAGTTTCCGAACCCGTTTCTCTGACGACGGTTTCTGGGCACTTCCCTAGGAATCCAGTCTCCGTATAAGTGTCCCGGTTTTCATCCAGGTAGCGACTCCATCTCCGCGTGGGCTTTGACCTATATCATATTTCTCACGTGGGCCTCAGGCCCGACACAGTACCGTGGTCTCCAACACTTGGGCGCACGCTAAATCCCGCCGTCTACAATAGTACTATAAAAATAGAAAAAAATGTTTAGCAAAAAAATGTTGAGAAAAAAAATGAAGATAGTAGAAAAAAATGTTGAGCAAAAAAACATCGAGAAAAAAATAGATGAAGACAGTAAAAAAAATATTGAGTAAAAAAAAAATGAAAACAGTATAAAACAAAAAAATTATTGAAAAAAAAGGAAAATAAATAAAATGTTGAAAAAAAAGTATAAAGTAAAAAAAAAATTGAAAAAATCAGTAAAAAGGAAAAAAATGTTGAAAAAAAAAAGACAATTCTAAAAATAAGGGTGACAAAAAAATGAGCTATATTTGAAAGAAAAAGTTAGAAAAAATAATTTTGAAAGTTTTGCGGGTTAACATTTTTGAAAGTTTTTTTAATTTTTGGTACATTTATGTAAAGATAAAAAAAAATAATTATATATAATACAACATTAACTTACTATCTTCTCTAAATTCAAAAGCTACACAACCTATGTGGCTATAACTAAAGCAACTTACATAATAATCCAAAATTCATAATTGGGAATAATCAAAACTTACCAATATGGACAAGCATATGCAAACAAGTTCCTGCTTAAGGTCTTTGTTCTCTTATATTTTCAGCACACTGCAATATATGCATAGATTTTCAATAATGTAGATATGTTATGCAAAGGAACTTTCCATTTCTAGTTTTGCTGGCAAATTGTCTAAGCAGCAAGGTGTTTATTCAATCAATCACTAAAATGTTTCCAAGCACAAAATTAAATCTTTCCACAATCTTGTGCAAAGGGGACAAAATTACAGTTGGAGATGAAATTTTTATCATAAGAACAGACAATTTTAGATATCCTGAAAGATGGGGAATTCATAATATCCACACAGTTGATTTAAGTGATAAGATGACCTGCAGTTGCGGAATTTCTTTTTGTTAGCTGTCAAAATGTCTTCTTATGCACTAATTTCCTATCCATATTCAATCCCCATGTGCTAGTGGACCACGTTATTATTCAGAAGTTACCCTTCTGCTATATTTTTTGGACTTCCATTTCTATAATCAGCTTTGTTCAAAGTTGTAATTAAGTCTGTATACAGACTTAAGTCAAAATTTTTAAAAAAATTTTGACTTAAAGAAACATCTAATCATGTGTAGGAATTGAATTAAAGATTACAAGATTGATAATGAAGGTTTAATTGCAGATGGAGTTTTAATGACTTCAGGTTGAAAAAGCAGATGATGAAAAACTTTGTTGCAGACTTCACTGGTTAATTTTACGGGACGAGAAAACTTTTCCCATTTCATTTATTGTCAATATCCATTGAGTTTCATGATTAAAACTGTTTGATTTCTACCCTTAAAATCAACCGAAAAAAAAAAAACTTGAAAGGCAAAAGCTGATGATGGGACAGTTTCAGAATTTCTAATTGCAATTTTTTTTTTTTTTTGAAATGAATTGATTTGGAATGGCAGATACCCAAAAGATATTTCTTCCTGATCCTTCCAAATACAAAGCGCACTTTTGTCTTTGTCCATGAAGATTTTCAGGATCACATGCATCACAGCTTGAAATCTGTCGTTTCATTTGTGTACGTTCAAGATTCACTATGCACGTGAAATCATGGGCATATACCCATAATAGCCTTCAAGGAAAAAAAAAAATCTACAACACTCAGCTCTATATAAATGGCAGCAAATCTACAACATTCGAAACTGTAACAGCATGCGCATACTATCATCAAGGATGATTCTCCCTATCTTCCTCGTCTTGGCTCTCCTTTCTTCTTCCTCTTATGCTTTAGTGCAAGACTTCTGCGTCGCGGATCTTACAGGTCCGGACACCCCTTCAGGATACCATTGCAAGAAAGCAGTCACTGTAAAAGATTTCGTTTTCTCTGGCCTGGCAGCTCCTGGTAAAATAAATCCCCTCATCAAAGCTGCAGTTACACCTGCATTTGTCGACCAATTCCCTGGCTTGAACGGGCTTGGACTGTCGTTGGCTCGTTTAGACTTGCAAGCTGGTGGAGTTGTTCCAATGCACACACACCCTGCAGCTTCAGAAGCACTGTACGTGATTCAAGGGTCAATCTGTGCAGGATTTATCTCCTCATCAGACAATAAAGTTTTCGTTGCAAATCTCAACAAGGGAGATATTATGGTATTCCCGCAAGGATTGCTACATTTTCAAATAAATTCAGGTGGGGGTTCTGCTATTGCAATTGTTACCTTCAGCAGTCCAAGACCAGGTCTTCAGATCACAGATTTCGCTCTTTTCGCTAATGATTTGGATACTGAATTCATAGAGAAGACTACATTCCTTGACGAGGCTACAATTAAGAAGCTTAAGGCCGTTCTTGGTGGCAAAAACTGAGGTCATAAAGAAAAGGGTCCCTAAAGATTAATCTTCTTTCTTTAATTTCTTCTTTGTCGTGAAGAATCGTTCTGTTCAGCGGCAGTTCGTGTCAGGTTTTAAGTTTCAAGTAATAAAAAGCGTAGTTTAACGAGTCTTTTGTGCTGTATTGTTGAATTTGAGTTTGGTTCAAGTAGAAAAGGCAACATTCCTCTGTAAAGGTTAATGCCTTTCTTCTTTTCCTAGTAGATGTGCAATGTTAGAGCATCTTTAATAGTACTTTTTGCTCAATAAAGAGCATATTAAAGAATTTTTAAATATAAAGAGTGAAGAAATTTGTACAACTCCAATAGATTCTTTATATTTTTAATCTTTATTTTGTTTTATCCAATAAATATTAATACTTAATTTTTTTCTTCTTTATTTTTAACAAGATTTCCCTTTATTTATTTAAATTTTTTCTTCCATTTAATGAAAGAGAAAATTATTTTCAATAAATAGATAAACATCAATTAATATTCTGCATGGAAAATTAAAATATTTTAGAATAGAGAGTGAGGTTTGGCTCTCTATATGTAGAGAGTTAAACCAATTCTCTACTCTAAAATAAAAATATAAAGAGTATATTGGAGACCATTTTTTTTGTTTCACTCTTTAAAATAAAAAATTTTACTTAAATAAAGAGCTTATTGGAGATGCTCTTAGAACAATAAATTCATTTTATCCTCCTCTTTTACTTCTGTCCAATAATTTCTACTCGAAATGCATTACATCCGATAGTTTATATTAAATCAGTTTATTGATAAATGAAAAATACTTAAAATATGTATTATAAATTTGGTCATTGAGTGTAATGAGGGTATTATTGAAATATGTAAGAATGATGGATGAATATTCTCATGGTCACATCTCTTAGGATAATTGGTCACGACTAGGATAACCTTATCTTTATCTTCAAATAGATGGTTCAAATTCCTCAAAAGTATGTCCTATTTTTCTTAAAATAATAATAATAATAATAAGGGGAATAAAAATAAAAATGTCTATTATTGTTATAATTTCACTTATATATCATAAACATTATGTCCCCCACGAATAATATAAATGATAAAAGGTGTTGATATACTCCTTAAGAGAGTAGGATTCAAATCCCCCATTTTCCTCTCTTCTCCCTTATAATATTGGAAATTAACTATCTCTACTAGTTGTTCAAAAAAAATCACAAACATTCTTATGTTAAGTTGAAGGGTAGCCTCTCTAACCAAGCTTCATTGATTAAAACTATAAGGTTAAGAATTTGAGACTTTTTCAAAAATAACTAAAAAAGGAAAAATATTTTCAAAAATATTGTTGATTTTTTTTTTCTACCAAAAATATTATTGTTATTTTTTTTTCAAAAATACGGTACTCTTAAAAAGACATGCTCCTTTTTCTTCTTTTACTTCTCTTTTTTCTTTTTTTCCCCATCCTGACCATTCTTT
The DNA here is from genome assembly GCA_949634005.1 of Mallotus japonicus. Taxonomy (NCBI): domain Eukaryota; kingdom Viridiplantae; phylum Streptophyta; class Magnoliopsida; order Malpighiales; family Euphorbiaceae; genus Mallotus; species Mallotus japonicus. The sequence goes on from CATIWK010578131.1 coordinate 5,383, forward strand.
TCAAGTTATGGGCTATTTTTAAATTTGATTTTAGCAATTTTAAATCAGTTTTTTGAGCTTATTTTTATTGTGGTTTTTATTATTGTTTTTGTGATTATTTTTCTGGCTATTTTTAGTTATTTTTTTTTATTTTTTTCTTAGTTTATTTTCAGTTTTTTGAGTTTGTTTTTGTTGTTGTTTTTGTGGTTTTTTTCATTATTCTTTTCAATTTTTTTTGCTTTTTTCTTGGTTCATTTTCAGTTTTTTGAGACTGTTTTTGTAGTGGTTTTCTGGTTATTTTCATGGTTGTTTAGAAAAAAACAAGAAAAACAACAAAAAATCATAAAAACAACCGCCAAAACAATCAAAAAATGGTTGTGGTTGTTTTTGTTTTTTGTGGTTCATTTTCAGTTTTTTGAGCTTTTTTCATAGTTTTATTTTTATTTTTCTGGTTGTTCATGGTTGTTTTGAAAAAAAAAAACTCTAAAAACAACCGAAAACAACCAAAGAACAACTGCAAGATAACCTCATAAAACATAAAGTTGAAGCAACAAAAAACACAAAAACAACAAAAAACATAAAGTATATATATATATATATATAATGGGTTAATTTCATTTTTATTTGATGAACTTGAAGTATATAGTTAATGAATTTGTATGTCGAATTCAATGAACTTATAGTTTTTTTATTGATGAACTTATATAAAATAATAAACCAAAGTATTAAAAGTGGTGAACTTATAGTTGATAACTAATGAACCTTCATAATTTAATTAATGAATTTATATTATTTGACCAACTAACCTATTAATTTTTAATTATAATAAATAAACTTTTACTTGTATTTTTATTTTAGTTAAATAATATAGGTTCATTACTTAATTAATGCAGATTTATAAGATAAAATATGCAGGTTCAATAAATAATGCAGGTTTATGAACCTGCACCTACGGGTTTATTAATCTTCACATGTTCATTGATCTTCACTTGAAAGTTTATTAATTTTCACCTGCAGATTTATTGAACTTCACCTGCAGATTTATTAATATTATCCTTTCAAACTCATTTTTTTTATTTTAATTAATGCATAAGAATCGGTGCCGATGAAGCTACATATATGCATAAGCACCAAAAAATATAATATAATATATTTATAAGTTTATTTATTTGCATTGCATTGCAGGTAATTTATTTCTTCCTCTCTTCGGTTTTTTGTTTGGTTATTGTTTTTACTCCTTTTCTTCTTAATACAAATAAAGAAGTTACTTGTTGAAGTGGACAGTAAATGTGTGGTCCAGATGGTGGAGCATGAAGATGTTCGGATTAATGGCCACAGCTCTTTGATATTGGCCATTCGCAGTCTTCAGTCTTCTCTCTAAGGAGTGGCAAGTGCACATCAAGCATGTACATCGCGAGGCAAATTTTGCTGCGAACTGCTTAACTGGTGAAGCTCGGAATTATTCTCTCGGTTGCCATATTGTTGACAGACCTCCTGAGAATCTTTCGCATTGGTTGGATTGTGACGCTAGAGGAATTGCTGCTGATTGTATCAGCTTCATCATCCTCGTGATCTATGTTACTGTCATCATCTACCTCCATTTTCTCATAGTCATGCACCATTAGTTGTTGTTCTTGTTGCTCTTGCGTCCCTTGCAGTTTCATAAGCTCCTTCACGATGTCTTCTGACTTCAATTTAGAAAGCAAGATTGAAGGGGAAGAATGGAAAAAAAAAAATAACATGGACCCCTAGTCCATATTACTATATGGACAGGGGTCCATGATATAATTTCCCAGTTCAGACCCTTATCCACATGGCCATCAGCTAGGCTTTTGAAAGAGTAGTAAGGAGGAGGTGAATGAAACTCAAACTTTGTTACAGAAAACCTAACATCAATTTCAAAGTTGTAATTAAGTCCGTAACATGTAAAATAAAAATTTTGACTTACAGAAACATCTAATCATGTGTAGGAATTGAATTAAAGATTACAAGATTGATAATGAAGGTTTTATTGGTGACGAATTTTAATGACTGCAGGTTGAAAAAGCAGATGATGATGAACTTTGTTGCAGACTTCACTGGTTAATTTTACAGGACGAGAAAACTTTTCCCAGTTCATTTATTGTCAATATCCATTGAGTTTCATGATTGGAACTGTTTGATGTCTACCCTTAAAATCAACAGAAAAAAAAAAAACCTGAAAGGCGAAAGCTGATGATGGGACAGTTTCAGAATTTCTAATTGCAATTTTTTTTTTGAAATGAATTGATTTGGAATGGCAGATACCCAAAAGATATTTCTTCCTGATCCTTCCAAATACAAAGCGCACTTTTGTCTTTGTCCATGAAGATTTTCAGGATCACATGCATCGCAGCTTGAAATCTGTCGTTTCATATGTATACATTCAAGCTTCACCATGCACGTGAAACCATGGGCATATACCCATAATAACCTTCAAGCAAAAAAAAAAAAAATCCTACAACTCTCAGCTCTATATAAATGGCAGCAAATCCTTAGTGCTCGCACTCGAAACTGTAACAGCATGCGCATACTATCATCGAGGATGATTCTCCCTATCTTCCTCATCTTGGCTCTCCTTTCTTCTTCCTCTTATGCTTTAGTGCAAGACTTCTGCGTCGCGGATCTTGCAGGTCCTGACACCCCTTCAGGATTCCAGTGCAAGAAAGCAGTCACTGTAAAAGATTTTGTTTTCTCTGGCCTAGCAGCTCCTGGTAAAATAAATCCCCTCATCAAAGCTGCAGTTACACCTGCATTTGTCGACCAACTCCCTGGCTTGAATGGGCTTGGACTGTCGTTGGCTCGTTTAGACTTGCAACCTGGTGGCGTTATTCCAATGCACACACACCCTGCAGCTTCAGAAGCAGTGTATGTGATTCAGGGGTCAATCTATTCGGGATTTATCTCCTCATCAGACAATAAAGTTTTCATTAAAAATCTCAACAAGGGAGATATTATGGTATACCCGCAAGGATTGCTACATTTTCAAATAAATTCAGGTGCGGGTCCTGCTATGGCAATTGTTACCTTCAGCAGTCCAAGACCAGGTCTTCAGATCACAGATTTCGCTCTTTTCGCTAATGATTTGGATACTGAATTCGTAGAGAAGACTACATTCCTTGACGAGGCTACAGTTAAGAAGCTTAAGGCCGTACTTGGTGGCAAAAACTGAGGTCATAAAGAAAAGGGTCTTCAAAGATTAATCGTCTTTCTTTAATTTCTTCTTTGTCGTTAAGAATCGTTCTGTTCAGCACCAGTTCGTGTCAGGTTTTAAGTTTCAAGTAATAAAGAGCGTAGTTTAATGAGTCATTTGTGCTGCATTGTTGAATTTGAGTTAGGTTCAAGTAGAAAAGGCAACATTCCTCTGTAAAGGCTAATGCCTTTCTTCTTTCCTCAGTAGATGTGCAATGTTAGAACAATAAATTCATTTTTTTCCTCCTCTTTTACTTCTGTTCAATAATTTTCTACTCAAAATGCATTACATCCCATAGTTTATATTAAATCAGTTCATTGGTAAATGAAAAATACTTGAAATATGTATCATAAATTTGGTTATTATTGAATGTAATACACCTATAATAAATAAAGATATTATTGAAATGTAAGTTGATTTCTGATGATGGATGAATATTAGTAGGCTCATGGTCACATCTCTTAGGATAATTTGTCAGGACTCAGGATAACCTTATCTTTATCTTCAAATAGATGGTTCAAATTTCTCAAGAGTTTGTCCTATTTTTCTTATGCTAATAATAATAATAATAATAATAATAAGAGGGGGAATAAAAATGAAAATGTCTATACCAGTGAGGGAGTAGTGCATACTGAGGTGTAGAGTTCGATTTCTGCCGTCGTCGATTTAAAGGAAAAAACTGCCTCTGTTGAGCAGTCCATCAAAATTTAGGTCATATAACCTCCCTATTAAAAAAAAAATTCTATAATTGTCATAATTTCACTTGCATATCACAAACATTATATTTCCGATAAGTAGTCTAAATAGCAAAAAATGTGAATATACTATTGAGAAGAGTAAAGTTTATACCTTCCATTCCCCACTCTCTTCCCTTGTAAAGAATTAACCATCTTTAGTAGTTGTTCAAAAAAATCACAAACATTATAATGTTAATTTGAAGAGTAGCCTCCCTAACCAAACTTCATTGATTACAACTATAAGATTAAGAATTTTAATGGGAAGAAAAAGGCCTAGGAAAAAGACCCACTAAAGTTAATCATATTAAAAAGCCCAAAACAATCGAAACAGAAAGTGAGCGAACACACACATCCACATGGCCATCAGCTAGGCTTTTGAAAGAGTTGTAAGGAGGAGGTGAATGAGGCTCAAACTTTGTTACAGAAAACCTATCATCAATTTCAAAATAGCCTTTTAGGCTTCAGAATCCATGACATCTAAAGTTCATGGGTTCAAAATCTAGGAGCGTAGCTCTTAAACAAAATTAGGTTTGAACTATCTATCTTAAGCTGGTTAGTTTCAGTCACGGGATAAACTCTCTGTTAAAGTGGAAGTTCAAATCCCCTCTCCCTCCACCGATTGTAATCGTTGTTAAAATATATATATATATATATATATATATATATATATATATATATATAACAAACAAAACAACCATCAATTTCAAACTTTTTCCTGAATTACTTATTTTGAGAAATTAATATTATCAAATATTCTTTGTTTTTTCTACACCAATTCATTTTATCTTTTTATATATATTGATTGCTGAAACGTGAAGCAAAGAGATTATTATAATTATTTGGCCAAAAAAAATTATTATAATTATTATAGCAAGGAATAAAATCCAAGCAATGATGATTGGACCAAATTTATGTCGCCAGCTAAAACTTAGGTCTGAAAATAAATAAATTATAATTTTATGTTCATATATAGTCCATAGTCTATTAAAATACATCAACAATATCATAAAGCCAACAAATGACAATATCCATACAGCTAAGATTCTTATCATTTTCTGCTCTGGACACTTTCCCTTTTTTTTTTTTTTTTCTTTCTTTCATTAATCCCTTTCCCATTATACAAATCATCTACTAATCCACATTAAAACATCCCCAACTCTTTGTTTTTCCTTGTATTTTATTTCATGTTTTTCCTCATTCTTATCTCAATCCAAATCTTATAGTACTACTATTAGCATAATCCAAATCTTATATTACTATTAGCATGATATTTGTATTATAAATTTATTTGAGTTCAAGTATACACTGTAACTATTTTTTTATATACACTAAATAAATCTAATGCTTGCGTTTGCAGTTTTAACCTAATGATCAAATCTCCTACTACTTGAATCCAAATCCCCTCTCCTCGAGTATACTTATAAAAAATAAAAAATAAACCTAACGTTTATATTTATAAAATATATACTTCTCAATTGTTAAAATTTTAGCATAAAATTCAAAATTATTTTTTGAATGTTGGGATTTTTTTATTTTATGGAAAGCAAAGGTTTGAGTTTGATAAGGAAGAGTGGTCAAATGGGTGATATATATAGGCCAGGTAGGCAAATAAATGGAAGAGACATGGTCTTAATTTGGTGTGCTGTGAATAATTTTATGTGATAGCTTATATATTTCTTTGTTTGACAGTCTGTCATCTCCTTCTATCTCTCCCCTCTTCTTATATATTTATACATTTTCATTTACATAATAATATCAGCAATAACCACATTATACATATTCAGCAACATTTTCTATTAATTTGCTTTTCTTGTTGATGTTGTTGTTCTTCTTCTTCTCCTCTTCCATATAATCCTTTATAATTCTATACAAAGCCAGAGAGATAGAGTGGCAACATGAGTCTCTTTGGCATCGGTAGCAGGTACACTTTTCTTCATGAATCTCTTGTTAATTCTTTATATTTTGCTGTTTTTGCTTAATTTTGTTTTCTTTTGGCAATTTTGAGATCAATTGGTCTCTGCAAAAACATTTTATTTGATGGTCTATGTATATATTACATTAAACAATGATTCTTTCATACTACCTGTTAATCATGTTTTTTTTCCTTTCATTCTTGGGTGAAATGAAACTAGTAATTAACTGCATGGCAATAAACAGGATGATTAGATATGACCATATGACCCTTTTTTTTTTTTTTTTGTATTGTTTTTTTAAAGTTAGTATTAAATATATAAAGGTTACTACGTTGCATGAATGATCAAAAATTCAAAATTCTACGAAGTTAATGATTTTAATGCCAGTTTCTTTATGTGGGTATTGGAAAGTTCAATTCTTTGCTAAAAATATGCTTACTTTGAAGTGGTTTTGAATTATTCATTCTTATAAAGATGCCATCATTGCACTTCAATTTGTATATTTATGTATTCACAGTCACAGCGGCAGATAAGTTTTTGTTTTGTTTGCAATATGTTCTGAGAGTGAATTTTGTTATTGTTCTGAATTTTCTAATTTGAGAATGATTTCTTCTACCTTTTGATTGATTAATGAAGAAACCAGAAGACATTTCGGCCTAAGAAGAATGCTCCATCTGGAAGCAAGGTTTAATTACATTTGTTGCCTTGCTTACTGTTCTTGTTCTATTAATTTTTCGTTTTGGCATTGTATCTATGAATGTAATTGACATGTTCTCAATTAATATAAATGCAGGGTGCTCAACTTCAGAAACATATTGATGCCACATTAGGTAGTGGCAACTTAAGAGAAGCAGTGAGGCTGCCTCCTGGAGAAGATATCAACGAGTGGCTAGCCGTTAACAGTAAAATCCTGTGCTCTCATATTAAACATTTCATTTTTGCAATTTTACTTTTTGATTCTTTGTTTCACCTATATATATATATGTGTGTGTGTTCTTTTCCTGCAGCTGTGGATTTCTTCAATCAAGTGAACATTTTATATGGAACTCTTACTGAATTCTGCACAACATCAAACTGCCCAACAATGACTGCTGGACCAAAGTATCATCCTAAACTTGGTTAATGTTTTCTTGTCTTGGCATGCACTATTAACTGGTAGAAAATCCATTCAGATATAAGTGGAAGCTCTACACTTTGTAGAAAAATTTTGTTCATTTTCATTTTGGTGCATGCTGCTATGTTCATGCACCTAAGTTATGCTTATTTCTTTACAGATATGAGTATAGATGGGCTGATGGAGTTACTATTAAGAAGCCAATTGAGGTGTCTGCCCCAAGATATGTTGAACTTTTGATGGACTGGATTGAGACACAGCTAGATGATGAAATGATTTTCCCTCAAAAATTGGGTCAGTGTAATTTCTTGACAAGAAAGAAAAAAAAAATCCATGCACTTTATAACATGATTTGTTTTCATTTCAGTGTTATATGCTAAACTGCATCATTTTTGTGTTGTGTGCTCTGCTATAGGGGCACCGTTTCCACCAAATTTTCGAGATGTTGTTAGGACAATCTTTAAGCGCATGTTTCGTGTGTATGCTCACATCTACCATGAGCATTTTCAAAAAATTGTGAGTTTGAAGGAAGAAGCTCATCTAAATACTTGCTTCAAGCATTTTGTGCTCTTCACATGGGTACGTTTTTAATGCCAAGTTTTCCACTTTTTACCATTTGTTCCTACTTGCATTGCATCAATCTTTAACATTTTTTTACTGACTTCATATCCTTTGACATGGTGCAGGAGTTCCGCTTGATTGATAAAGGGGAGCTTGCACCTCTACAAGACCTTGTTGAGTCTATTCTGCAGTTGTAGTGCGTTGTGTATCCCATTGTTAAAGTTTTTAGCTTTTAGTACGTGTTCTGGGTACACATTTTTGCAAGGTTCCTTTCTGTGTAATTGCCTCCCTCCATTTTTGATGTATTATATTAGATCAAGAGAGAACGATTTTGTTTGCTCATAAATTAAAAGACTTCGGCTCTGTTAACTTCCTCGGCATTGCTTGCTGGTTGTGCTTAAGCTTCTGTGGACAGTATTTTGAAGCAGCTGGACAGCAACTTGTTGCATGCGGTCAAATGTTTTGATGCATCCAACTGGGTGACTATAGAAGTTGGATAGCATCCAGCTGGAAATGCCTACAAGTTGTTTCAAAGCAGTGTATTATCGTGTTGAAGGCCTCACCTACTGCCAAGCAGCATAACCAAGCCTTTTTCCTGCAACCTCCAATGGAACAGAGTCCTCTTCGCAAGTCACAACAATCACTAGAAAATGGTAATGAAAGGAGCTAGAAAGAGTTGTCTTAAAAAAAAAATAAGACTTTCGTATTATTGATATTTGGCACTATAAATAAATCAGTATCACGATTTGGAGTAATGTTAAAATTGGCACCCCACTTGAACAGAAAGCAACCCTATAACCTTTCCCTTTTCCCCCTTTGAAAAAATTCCCAAATCGTTAAGTGTGTTCAGTACAAAGGACATGTTTCAAGAGTGTCTGCTTTCGACAGTGACACTCTGTAAAAATGGTGTATAAAATCTGTCTGCAGTGACCAGTTAACTAAGCTGCATGAATCAGAACCTTGTTGCATTGGCTGTGTCATATATAAGAAAAAGCGCACCTTCAACCTGTAACCCAGTTGTCATCTGAATTTGGATGACAATGATTGCCACTTTCCTTGATAATGAGCTTGGACAAAGCGCAGAATGTTGTGTATTATGCAAGCAGTTGAGCTTACACCATGAGTTAATATGAGAATATTGACCATTTATATTCTACTTTGCTTCTGCTCTGTCACAAATACATCCTGGAAGGGGATTAGCATAAAAACTTTCCTCCAGCTTTGGGAATTCTCCAGGCTCCCTTCGATATGGAGCTCCAATTTGATCTTTGTGAAGCTCTTTCACCTTGGAATTGAATGTCTCCCAAGATATTTTTCCTTCATCCAACTCATCCACAAGTTTCACAAAATTCATCCTGCAACCACCAGTCGTGATCATCATCTATAAAGTGAATAATGGAAGAAACAACCCAATAACTAAAACAGACATGTTAGGATAAGTTTGAAAGCATTATGTTAGATCATTACTTGTCTGGATTAATAGTCTTCTTAAAGTTCTCAAATCGCCGATGACCTTGAACTGCCTTTGCCATATTTCCATCATATGTATAAACAAATACATCACTTTGAAGTGCAATAACATAGTCTAAACCAGCCAACATGTTCTGATGATTCTTGAAGGGACTCAACTCTTGTTCAGTGGAAAGAGTGGAATGTGAGAATATGAAAGGGAATTCATCCAGAAGATATTGCATACTTCCATTCCCATAGGCTTCACCAGCTACTAAGTAAATTCTTGTGTCGGATGGGAAACTCAGCCCCTTAAGCAAAAGAGAAGTCTCCCTAGGTGTCAATGGGCAACCACCAAGCAACCTTCTTTCTGTTCCATTAATTTCTTTCTCTTTCCAATGGCTGACTTCATAGCGCATCCTGCGTAGCTCTTCATCTTCTTCTCCCGTCAAACTATGACTGCAGCCTGTAAATGCAAGCATATCCCTTTCATACCTACAGTCAAGAGTGAGAGTACACATAAGCACACTACGTACAACATTACAATATCTTGTTCACATTTAGAACTCCAGAAATTATGGTGGCATTTATGAAAAATTATCTACATGGTTTAAAATGGAAACAAAACATGTCATCTCATTCTTTGTAAGATTTTTAACAATAAGAGCTAACCTCAAATGAAGAGCAAGGTACTGTTTTCCACCTTCTCTCATTCTAGAGATCAAGATGTTTCCAAGTTCTTCTATTGGTTCAGAATACTTCAGTGCCTTGTAATTAACACGACATCTCAGCTTCTGTATGGAATCTGGGAGCCCATTGTTGGCAAGGCGAGAATCAGTGTGAGTGAAGTATATTACTTTGTGCTGCTTCAACAATGGCAGGACCTCATTTTTATAATAACTAACCTGAACAAAGATTAAAGAGAGCATTATTTGTCTATAGAAAGTGACAGTAACACTCCATTCTGACTACCATACACTACTGTTTCTCCAAAGAAATAAAAGGAGCAGAAGTTAATTAATTGCATCCCAACCTTCGACCAAGATATTGGTGTTTTTGTAAAAGGCTCAATTCCAGCATAGGCCAGCGGTAATGTCTCAACAATGTGGATATCATTCTTCAGCGTGTCAATGAAATGCTGCCAATTGAACAGATCCTTGAAGTCACTGCAAACAAATGAAACAGTTAGCTCATAGATCATTCAAAACATTATTACAGTGCGCTTGTGCAATTCAAACACAGGGTAAGGGATACCCAAAATGAGTGCGGTCCCTTTATATGGCAACTCATATTAGAAGCCTAACATACTCCACATTGAAAATCAGATAAAGTCAACTGTTATTACTAAAAGAGATAATTGACAAGTTCTTAATGTACTCCTCAAACACAATGTGGTCAAATGAATTAATCGACATTTCTTCTACAACACCATACATACTTTTCAACTATGATAACTATTTATTAAAGACTTAAAAGTACAAGGATAATATATGCCTAATGTAATATGCTTATGTGCATCAAACGAGAACATCAACCTCTTATTACTACATGGTATACTCTTAAGTGCACAATAACATGCTATGGATCAGTAATCACAACTTTTTAGGTCACTGAACATTCCACCCAACTGATCAAATCAAATTATAATCAACACCAATGCAAAATTGTCTAATTTAATTTTGTGAGAAAGGAATAGTTGTATGCTGTTAGTTCAATTGTATGAGAAATTAACTAATCTAAAATACCTTTCATCAGCCCAGTAGGACGTGTGATCCAAAGAAGGAAGAACAAGTGTTGCCTTCATAATCTTAGCCACAGCAACCATATCACAAATCTGTGCACTAGAATTGTTTATACATCAGGCCGTTGTTGATATCAAACACAAAATCAGCCAAAAGAAAAAATAAAAAAACGGCCGCACCCCAAATCTCATCTGATTTAAGCCACCATTAGCATTTATGAGAATGTAACCATTTGTCTTTGCATCCAACTCTGCAAATAGAAGAAAACAGGATTTTGTTGGATAAAGTTCACAGACAGGAAAAATAATACAACTTAACTATCCGAGCTTCATACTTTTGTGGCTTCTTGACTGGTCGATACACTGGGTGAAATTCTCACTGTTGGGCTTAGACCAGATACCTGAGAACTGAAGAGAATAAACCTTGGAAATTAAGCACGGAATATTCTCCAAGAGTTTTAGGTTTATGTTAGTTTCCATAAAAGCAAAATTTGGGTCTTTCTAATTTCTTTGTTTTCTTAGAAATACCGAGATACATTAAGTAATAAAAATGACTAAGATGAAAATCATGACTTACTTCACCAATTACATCTGATTTTGCGGACATTAAATCTTGCTCCATCTTGATATCATCTGTCCCATATCCATAAGAGTCAGAGTCTTGAGAACTTTGGTATTTCTCATCGATTTGAATTGTGAAACCAGGTAAATCCTAATTGGAACAGCAAAACATTTCAGACAAGATAAAGAGTACCAGCTATCAGAATGAAGGAGATGCAAAGTTACAAACTCAGGGACATCATAAAAATGGTGCTAGCACAAGTTGGACTACCATAAAAAGGCAGAAAAAAGACAATAACATAGAAAGCATATATGTTCAAAATGAAACATCCATCACAATCAGATTTTGAAAAAATATGGGGGAAAAAACACAACTCAATATGTATTAAGCATGCAGAGATGAAGTTTAACTCCTATCCTTGAAAATCATTTAAAAGCAGGACAAATTAACATTACACATATACAGAGATGAAGAACATGGAGTACTCTACTGAGGGCAACTAATGACTATTTTAATACGGGTTGACTAGCTACAGGCTCATATAAGACAGTTTCAGACTATAATTTTACAGCTCAAAATGGTTAATCTTTTGTTAGATAATACCTGCACATTGCTAAAAACAATGTCCTGGATAAATACTGCAAGTGTTCTAAAACAGCAGAAAGCACCCATCCAAGTGGCACTTTATAAAATGACATCGTCAATCCGATCATTCAACAAAAACAATCAGAATTCTAAAAACATGAACTTTCAGAGATTAAAAAATATGCATTTATAAACGAACCTGATTGGAGACAGCAGCTTTTTCAAGAGCAGATCCAAACCACCCACTAACACAAACCTTAAAAACACCCAAAAACAAACACAACCCACAAAACAAAAGGAACATTAGTTGCCCCAAATTCTTCCTTTCTCTAAAACCCAAATGTACCACAACCGACCCAATAACAACTCCTTTTTTATTCAAGAAACTCTTAACAACTCCACCATGAATTCTTTGTGTCACAAACTGATTGTAATTCTGCTGCCTCTCGAACACCTCAACAGATTCAGATCCAGGTGAATTGAGGTGCAAATCAATCTCATGACTAAGAATGTTATTATTGTTATTATTATTATTGTTGCTGTTGCTGCCATTGGTGGTAGTTGCAGTAGTGCCGGTGTTGCGTTTGAAAGATTGCGCCCGGCGAGTCATGGGGCCCGAAAAACGAGGGCTATTAACTCTCTGAGCAACACCATCACTGCCCGTGTTGTGGTGAGAGTGGGAGTGGTGACCCATGAAAATGAGCAATAAAAATCAAATCTTTTTATATAATTTTTGAAATATGAAGCCTTATCTTGAGCAATAATAACAAAGGTTTTGAACTGATTCTGATGATATGCTCATTAACAAACCCAGATAGGAAGAAAGATTCTATTTTTAAAAAACCAAAAATTAAAATTAAAAAAAAAAAAAACCCAAAAATCTTTGCTGGTTCGTATGTGTAAAAAACTTGAGTTTGTTGCAGAGAAAACGAAAACAACTGTAAAGCCAAGCTAATAGATAAAATAAAGCTGTGCTTTTTCCCTTTATTTCTGGTTTGCAACAACAAACACAAAAATGGGTTGATCTGAAAAATATTATTGTTTTACCAAAATCAAGTCAAGATCACACTGCAAAAATGATAATTAAAATATATCAATAAAAACCTTTAATCCCTTGAACTTTCAACGACTATGGACTGATGACACCATTGAAAAAAAGACGCCCACAAAAATGTAAAGCTTACTTTTCTAAAAAGTTTTAGTAGTAAAATTAGGCGATTTGATTTGGGTACACTCTCTTTATTATTATTGCTTGCCTTGCCCTTTCTATGAGATTTCCTACGAAGATTGAATTGAAATACTACTTTCTAGTCTTCTCAACCAGAAAATACAACAATCATAATACAATTATAATATCATTAGTTATTATTCCGTGGCTGGAATAAGATATAAAATCCTTAATAATTTTCTCATATAAGATTGAACTCATGACCTTAAGTTACAAGTAATTTCACCTTAATTAATTAGGCTAAATTTCACTTTTATTTCTATTTTAATAAATTATTATTTTGAGTCATTCTTCGGTATAAACGTGTGTATCTATATAAATAAAATTATAACCGTCAGATTAATATTTATTTAATTCTAACCATTGATGTATATTATAGGTATTGATACAAATGGATAATCAATTGTTGTAATTAAATAAAAATTAATCTAACGGTTCTAATTTCATTTATATAAATACAAATATTTGTACCATAGCAAGAACCCATTGGTTTTCCCAATTTATGTATTTTTTAATTTTATTATTTTTTATAAATAAATAAAAAATCGATTTCGAATGAAATCAGATACTTAATGACACTTTAACCACAATAATGTAATTAGTTTTATATATTGAAATTGATATCATTTTTTAATATAAATCTCAGTTAGTTTAACCAACTATTGAGATTTAAATTGGCTTTAATTTTAGTTTTGATAGAATAAAGAAATATTGAAAAGTAAAATCTATAGTATCTTGAAAGACACAGATCATTGTTTGAAATCTACACATTCTTTAGCAAACAAAGCATAGAGATGAGTGGATGAAAGGAGATGTAGCCTCCATTTTCAATAAAGGACGTGTAGTTGTAGTAAATTGACCGACGACCATGAAGAAGATGTCACGGAATTATAATAATAATATAACAAATTCTCTCTTTAATCTTAATCCAACTGCTTAAGTTGATAAAAAAAATAATGACAATAATGATGGAAAACAGCAAAGTAAACAAATTTTCAAGATTATTACGCGTCTTCTTGCATTTGTTATTTGTAATTTTGTATGTTTCTACGTATGTCTTTTTCTCGAGAAAATGACCAAACTATTTTCTTATTCAAAATTATTAAATTGTCTTTAATGATTACAGTTACAGCACCAATCCAATTTGCCATTCCTATGTTATGTACCGTCATTTTTACCACTATTTTTTTTTTTTTTT
>CATIWK010578382.1:0-23228 GCA_949634005.1 Mallotus japonicus
TAAAAATTATAAAATTTGAAATTATACAATGTTAATTTTCTTATTTGCATATTTTTAGTTTAAATTGAAATATAATAAGCATTTCACATTTTTACTTGTTGTTGATAATAATAATAATTTTCTTATTTATCATATTTTAAGTTTAAACTGTGTTGTAATAGAGATTCCACATTCTTATTGCATATTATATTTGTTGAGCTTGTTGAATGTTGTGTTATGGCCAAATGCAACTTGAGTTTGGATCTATGCATTGAAAGATGGTGGATCTAAGAGACCCACAAATACATTTTAGATTAATCAATGACTTGAGAGAGCTTGATCAAATCTAATCCTCTATAAGTTTGCTTAATGCCTTGCATGGTGATGATGAGAGTTAAGCCATAACTTTGAGATTCAATTGATACATGTTTGTAGAAATTAGCATTAATTGAGAGAGAGTGCTAATTGAATTATGAAAGCTTGAGGTATGCAATTAACATGAATTGATATATTATTTATCTTAATGAAAATGTGGTGTACAATTTCCCAACAACATAATCCCCATATTGATTCATTTTTCCATTAATTAGTTAGTGACAGTTTACATTTCATTTCATTATTTGTTTGTTAATTTAGTTATTTTTTAGTTTCAATCATTTTCTATTCAAGTTATATTTGCAAGCTCTAAACAGATACAATTAAGACTAATAGGAGGTTAGTGTCAATCCTCGAGGGAATGATACTTTACTCCATAATTTATTACTTTTCGACCCGTATACTTGCGGAATCGAATCAACATTTAATAAGTTTAATTGAATTATTTTAGTAATTGTATGAACTTAATTGTTAATAATAAAAATTATAAAAATTAAATACAAATTTTTAAAAATATAGGGACTAATTTGGATATTTTTAACCATCAATTTTGCAATCAGAGCTCAATGTGTATGAAATTAAGAATAAAGGGGTCTAATGTGCCTAAAATTTAATAAAAGAATACAATATAAAACAAATTGAGAGTATAAGGGGTCCAAATGCGTTTTGCCTAATATCTAGGGCAAAAAATCCTTGTGTTGGCATGCCTTGCAATAATTAATTAAGGGAAGATTTTTTTTCCACTATTATAATGGAACGTTTATCCCAGTGGGATATGTTCCTGATACCTTAATTATCATCTCAATAATGCGAGACAAAAGAATATCCATCTTTGTAGGTATGGATGAGCATTCGGTTAGTTCAGTCAGTTTTAGGCTATTTTTTGACCGAATTGAATTAAAATTCAATCGAACTAAAACTAAATTGAACCAAACCATAAAACAAAAAACCAAACTGAATTAACCTAAAAAATTGAAATTTTGAAAATAAAAATTGAACCGACCGAACCAAATCAAAATTTTATAAATATAAATTATTTTAATATTTTTTATTAAATTATTATAATATTTAAAATTAAAAATAAAAATATATTAAATTTGGTTTATTCAATTAATTCAGTTAACCGAATTTTTTAAATATAAACCGAACTGAATCGAATCAAAATTTTAGTTTAGTTCAATTCAGTTCAAAAAAATGTAAAATATTAACTAAACAAGCCGAAACAAATTAGGTCGGTTTGATTTTCAATTCGATGTGCTCAAAAGGCTTGCACACCCCTATCCGTAAGTATAAGCTTAACTTTTAGTTGAGATAGCTAAATCATAATTAATTAGCATTAGATTATTTATACTATTTTATTCAAAATTGAATGACTGAAATTAAAATATACTAAATGAAATAACATCAGTAAATTAATATATTTTTTAAAAGGGATAACAACAATTCCAGTCCTAAAAGTTATAGCCAATTTCCAATTTAGTCCTAGAACATTAATTTTTTACGATGGAGTACACAATGAATTTTAAAAATAAACCGTTAGTCCTAGGCTGTTATATTTGACGGAACCTCCAACGTGGAACTATTTATGCATATGTGGGTCCCACCTGGTCACTGATGTCAGTTGTTCTCTTCCATGCATGACTGCCACGTAAGAGAAAAGGAGGGTGTGATTGTTCATGTTCTTGAAAACCTAAACCTTCTTAAGAAAAAAAAAAATCAAGCCATTAAAGATTTGACTAACCAACCTTCGAGAACCAGAGGACAATCCATGAACAAATTGATGATGGTTATGATTCTTGAAATCAAAAAGTTGTAGATTCATTAATCTTCTTCCTTGTAGTTCAATGGTTTACTGCAACTCAGCTTGTTCCTCTAATTTTCTTCATAAAAGCATCTCTTGAGTATTCTGAAACATCCTAGCTCCTATATTGAGACCAAATGGTACTTCACTTGAAAGAACTAGTGTATTGAAATGAGTTTCATTGAGGATGAGTTTCCGTCATTTTTATCATGTCTTCTCCATAGTGCATGCCTTAATGCGTGATAATTAAGAAAGAAGAGGACATTATGTTTACAGTTCTTGTTGTTTGCAAACTTAAGATCTTATTTGCATTATAACTCTATTATCAATTGTTTTGATTTCTTTTCTTTGGCATTTTCATTTGTTAATGAGTCAACAATTTATGCCCCTTTTGAGAGTCTTAGTAATTTCTTGAAGTAAGGGTCAACTGGAACAAAGAGTTACAGTCTTTCCATCCTAAGGTTATTTGGTGTTATTGTTAGTACTTAAATAATTATTTTGCAGGCTCTTTTGGTCAGTAGTTTTTCACAAGGAAACTACAAAGAAGCACGCCAAGTTGTATATAGAGTTCTTAAGGTTTATGATTTTCCTAACTATTGCATCATTTTCAATTTAGATCAGTGTTTTTTATTGTTTGAAATTGAAAATTTACCTGATTCTGATATGTTTTGCTAATACTTGATTGTCAAGCAGATTGGTGCAACAACTGGAATTGCTTTAGGTGTGGTATTGTCCCTTGGGTTTGGAGCATTTTCTAATTTGTTTAGTACTGATTCAGAAGTTCTAGAGATTGCCTGGTATGGTGTTTTAGAAAGGATTATTCTTCTAAGTATCTTGTTGCAAAACATGTTATGTTGTATTTTTTGTAAACAAATATAGCACTTACAAATGCAGAAATTTTTAAAAGATAAACAGAGGGTAAGATGTTGATAGTTGCTAGGCTAGACATATGCCTCTTGAGTTGCTAGCTCTACTAATTTGGAAACAGAAAGGGGCAGATATTATACTTTCTTACGTGATAAAACGATTAGTAAAGATAAACTTTAAACTAGTAATTTTATTATTATAGCCTAATAAGTTGTTGTTGCTTTAAGGTACTGTTTATCTTCTTCTTACCTTTTTCTTTCCTGTTTACATATTTAGATTCTGAATATATAGGTTCTCAAGTTCAATAGACACATGGTTATGAACCTCTTTTAAAGTTTATAGAGGTGGCTTTATGGTTGGGCCAGAGATTTGGGTATTTGAAGCACAAGATGCTTGACATGTTGAGTTTCAAGCACAGGTCGTGCAATTGCTTTCCCCTTTGGTATGGAAGATAGTTACCTTTTATTTAATGTGTAAAATTCAAAATCAATGTATGGGGCAATAACATACCGTGTAACTTTGTTCCTTAATATTAGCATGGACTAGGAAGCTCATTTGTAGAGAAGATGAGATGGTTTGTCTGAGTTCTTCTATCTCTTTGTTGGACCAAAAGCTAGTTGTAGCCTCACCCAATTTTGCATCTTTAGACCCAAAACACATACCTGGAACTAAAAAGCTTCTTCTATGCAAATGGGTATCGCCGTATCCAGTTGGATTCATAACTAAATCTAACCGAGGATCAAACAAATCATCCGTCTTGGAATCATTGAGGAAAGAGAAGTGGTCCTGAAGTTGATACTCAGTAATGAGATCATTATTGGTGCTGTTGTTAGTGCCGTTGCTGTTGTAGTATGGAAAAGCATTAGATAATGACATGGTAAATGAGAACAGCTGACGTGGTAGTCATGCATGGAAGAGAACAGCTGACATCAGTGACCAGGCGGGACCCACATGTGCATAAATCATTCCACGTTAGAGGTTCTGTCAGATATAACAGCCTAGGACTAACGATTTATTTTTTAAATTCATTATGTACTCAATCGTAAAAAATTAATATTATAAGACTAAATTGGAAATTGGCTATAACTTATAGGACTAGAATTGTTGTTATCCCTTTTTAAAAAATAAAAGCCTGGTAATTTATAACAAATGAAAAAATGTGTTTATATTTATAAAATGAAGAGAGTAGTTATTATGCTTTAATTATCTTGGTTGATTTTTTTTCTTGTTTTTTCTTTTAAATTGGGAAGGGGAGACGAGAATTAAACCCTTGACTTATTGGTGATTTGAAGGGAGTTATGTCATTAAGCTATTCAATATCGGTGTTATTGATGTTAGTTGCCCAACATAATTAATAGTGCTATAAAACATTTTTAATTTTCTTTCTGAGCAAAATATCTTCAAATTTAAGCATAATAATTATTTTCGAAAAAAAAATAGAACATAGTGATAGAGTAGGTGTGGACCAACATTTTTAAAATTTATAAAATTTCAATAGGGTTAAATTTAACTTGGCCACAACTATTGAAGAAGGTTCTAGGAAGTCAAAAGCTTTGGTTGTATATATTAGGAATTAAATCTTTATTTTATTTAGGAAGTTATTCTATTTCTAGATTAGTGTGTATAATTAGGTTTTCCATATATAGGAATATTTGGTGTATATATAGAGGATGTAACCTTTCTCATAAAATACAATTCACTTTGAATTCTCTTTTTCATCTGAATTTTATTCTCATGGTATCAGAGCATACCTATTTAAATCGAATTCAAATTTTGTATTGAATCCTTGAAATTGTATTTTTTTTCAAAAATTCTTTGAATCTTTTGAAATCGTAATCCTTCCAAAAACCACCATATCCGTTGAAAACACATCCGTTGTATCACATGGAATACCAACTTTCATTCAAACCTTTCAAGATAATTCTCCCTTTCCTACTGGAATTATACTTGATGATACAAACTACCCTCTATGGCCTCAACTCATGGAGATGCGAATTGGAGCCAGAAATAAATTTGGCTTTCTTACTGGCACAACTCTAAAACCACCTACAGGAGATAAAGCTTTGGAAACTTGGCTTATTGATAATAACCGAGTAAAAAGTTGGCTCATTGATTCCATGAGTCCAACGTTAATGCAGAGATTCATCCATCTTCAAACAGCAAAGGAGATATGGGATGCTGTCTCAAAAACCTTCTATGATGGATCTGATGAAACCCAGTTGTTTGAGTTAAACCGGAGATCATTTACTACCCGTCAGAATGGTCGAACATTACCAACATACTATAATGATCCGGTTGGGATATTTTAGGAGATTGATGCCCGGATGATTGCTCAAGGGGAGGATGTTAATGGAGTAGTATCACTCCACAAGCATATTACTTGGCTTCGAACACATATTTCCTAGCCGGACTTGACTCGAAATTTAATAATGCTCTGAGTAAAATACTACGAAAGGATCCACCTCTTGATCTTGAGTCCAGTTATGCGTATGTCCGTAAGGACCACAACCAGCGACAGACAATGAAGGAACCAAAGGTTATACCGGATAATGCAGTACTTGTAGCAGCTCGGACTCGACCATAGTCAAAAAGGAAAGTACCAAGTAAGTCCAGTACACACACCTGTACTCACGGTGGTGAAGTTGGACATTCCAAGGAGCGGTGCTATGAAATTATAGGATATCTGGAATGGTGGGATTTCAATAAAAAGCCTCATAAGAAGCTCGAAAAAGCTGCAATTGCCACCTTTAGTGTCACAAAACTAGGTGGTGACCTTGGTGAAACATCAGGTATGACAAATCTTTCTTGGAATGATACATGGATTATTGATACAGGTGCTATAGATCATATGACAAACTCCACCCACCATCTTACCACTATTCGGCCATCAACCCAACAAAATATTCTGACTGCTAATGGAGGAATAACATTCGTTGCCCATGAAGGATCAGTATCTAACTCTAACTCTCTTAACTTAGATAATGTTCTTGTTGTTCCATCTCGTTCCTGTAATTTACTATCGGTTGGCCAAATCATGAAAACCTTAAATTGTACTGTCAAATTTTTGCCTAACTATTATTTATTTCAGGACATTGTAACGCACCGGATTCTTGGCTCTGGTGTTAAACGTGGAAAGTTATACTATCTTGACTTGTATGGTGATCCGAGTCAAAAACCAAATCAAGTCAACAATGTTATTGGAAGAAGCCTGGATAAAGAATAAGTAATTTTGCGGCATCGACGTCTTGGACATGTATCTTTTAATTATCTTAGAAAAATAAAGCCTGAATTATTTTTGAGTATCACAACCTCTAAGTTTAAGTGTGATATTTGTGAATTGGCTAAGAGTTATCGAATTTCATATGTACCGAGTTATAATAAAAATTCAGTTCCATTTATGACTATTCATTCTGATGTATGAGGGCTTACTCAGATCCCCACTCTATCTAGTGCTCGATATTTTACAATATTTATTGATGAATGTACCCGGATGACTTGGGTATCCTTACTTTCAAATAAGGAAGATGTGTGTTTTATGTTTCAAGACTTGTACAAAATGGTGGCCATACAATATCAGTGTCAAATCTGAGTCTTATAATCTGACAATGGTGGGGAGTATCTTAACTCGGCTTTCAAAAATTTTTGCCATGAGCATGGCATTTGTCACCAAACTTCATGTGTCGGGACACCCTAACAGAATAGTATAGCAGAATAAAAAAATTGACAACTATTGGAAATAATCTGAGCATCCCTATTTGACATAAATGTTCCTCGGGAATACTGGGGAGAGGCTGTTCGGTCTGCTGCCTATCTCATGAACCGAACTCCATCAGGAGTACTTGGTTTCCAAACTCCTCTTCAGAGACTTCAGGAGCTTGTCTCAGCTCCATCTCTCAATAATCTTGAACCCCTAGGCTTTGGATGCTCAACATTTGTTCACCAGGTACTTGGTAAATTTGGTCCTCGAGCTATCAAATGTATCTTTGTTGGATATGCTGATTTACAAAAGGGATATCGTTGTTATGATCCATGTACTAAGAAGATGTATGTAACTCGGGATGTTCAGTTCCATGAAAATGCTTCTTATTTCTCTAAATCTGAGTGCTCTCTTCAGGGGGAGAGAATTCATGACATATTTGAAGATAGCACTCCAAGCATATCCCATGATCCGAGTATCTCCCATGATTCGAGCATCTCCCATGGTCCGAGCATCTCATATAATCAGGTAGTAAGTCCGAGCATCCAACTTAGACAGATAACTAAAGCTAGTCCGAGCATCTTACTCAGACCTGAAACTACTCAAGATAGTACATCTTCCCAGTCAACACCAGAAGCTGAGAAAACTTCGGAGGTGCACAATGAGGTAAACTCATCTCCTTTAGTAAACCCAAATACCGAGCCTCGTTATCCTTCTAGAATAAATATAGGGATTCCCAAAAGACAATATGATCCGGACCTTAACACCAAAGCTAAATATCCTATCAATAATTTCATATCAATAAACCGTTTATCTAAATCACATACATATACTGTAAATCAATTATCTACTTTATCTATTCCGAGTAATGTGCAAGAGGCTTTAGCTAATCCGAATTGGAAGAAAGCCATGAATGATGAAATGGAGGCATTACAGAAAAACTCCACATGCGAACTTGTTCCACTTCCTGAAGGAAAGAAAACAGTCGGATGCAGGTGGATATTCACAGTTAAACTCAATCAGGATGGAAGCATTAATCGATATAAAGCTTGGTTGGTAGCAAAGGGATATGCTCAGAAGTATGGAATTGACTATGAAGATACATTTGCCCTAGTAGCAAAAATGAACACCATCCGAGTTCTCATCTCATTAGCTACCAACCTAGACTGGCCACTATGACAGTTTGATGTAAAAAATACCTTTTTGAATGGAACCATAAAAGAAGAAGTGTATATGGATCCACCACCTGGAACAAGGTACACTGACCGAGTATGTAAACTAAAATGGGCATTATATGGACTCAAGCAATGGCCTCGAGTATGGTTTGGTCAGTTCTCAACATTTATGAAGAAGCTTGGTTATAGACAAAGTGATACTGAACATACACTATTCATTAAACAAAAGACAGGTAAAGTCACTACTCTTATTGTGTATGTTGATGATATGGTGGTCATTGGAAATGATCCGAGTGAGATAACAACCCTGCAAAAACAATTGTCAATCGAGTTTAAACTCAAGGATCTGGGTAATTTAAAGTATTTTTTGGGAATTGAAGTTACAAGATCAGCTCAAGGAATTTCCCTCTGCCAACGAAAATATGTAATGGATTTGTTGATAGAGACGGGCACGCTTGATTTTAAGCCAGTCGAGACACCAATGGAAGTCATCCATGGATTATCAATCCATGAAGATCAAGTTCCAACTGATAAAGCTCGTTATCAAAGGCTGGTAGGAAGATTGATTTATTTATCTCATACTCGGCCAGACATTGCTTATGCAGTGAGTGTTGTAAGTCAATTCATGCATTCTCCGAGTAAAGAACACATGGAAGCGGTATACCGAGTACTGAGATACTTGAAGTCTTCTTCGGATAAAGGTTTATTTTTTGGAGAAATAAGGATTACGAGATCACGGGTTATACTGATGCTGACTGGGCTGGAGATCAAACTGATCAAAAATCAATATCCGGATACTTTATGTTTATTGGAAAGAATTTGGTTACTTAGAGAAGCAAGAAACAGAAGGTCGTAGTAAGGTCAAGTACTGAAGCTAAGTTTCGAGGAATGGCACATGGTGTATCTGAGTTACTCTGGATAAAATGGATTATACAAGATATGAGATTAAATCATCCGAAGCCTATGATGTTACATTGTGATAATAAAGCAGCCATAGCAATTGCTAATAACCTAGTTCAACGTGATCGGACTAAGCATATGGAGGTTGATAGGCACTTCATCAAAGATCATCTGAATCAAGGAACAATCGATCTTCCATTTGTTTCTTCTCAGACCCAACTAGTTGATATCCTTACAAAGGCTGTATCCGGAAAAATATTTTACAACTCACTTGGCAAGTTGGGAATGGTTGACATACATTCACCAACTTGAGGGGGAGTGTTGAAGAAGGTTCTAGAAAGTCAAAAGCTTTGGTTGTATATATTAGGAATTAAATCTTTTTTTTATTTAGGAAGTTATTCTATTCCTAGATTAGTGTGTATAATTAGGTTTTCCATATATAGGAATATTTTGTGTATATATAAAGGATGTAACCTTTCTCATGAAATACAATTCACTTTGAATTCTCTTTTTCATCTAAATTTTATTCTTCAACAACAAAGTTACGTAACTACTTCTATAATTTAATTATTACCATTAATTAAATCTATATTTTTTATTATTATAAAAGAAATTTTTGCTAAATATAATTTTATTTATTATCATTATTGATGGAGTTAGAAAATAAATGGATTTAATAAAAGTAATAAAAGCATTGTTACCAATAATTTTTTTTTTTGGATGTTTACAAAAATACTCCAAAAATAGAAGTCATTTACATCAAATACCTATTTTTTCTAAAATATTACACGCGTATCCACTTTTTTGTGCCTTCTTCCGGGCGTTTTTTTTTCTCTTCCACCAACCTTTTTTCTACTTTCTTCTTCTTCTTCTTTTCTTCTCTCTCTCATTACCTTGCTTCCATCAAACTCACCTAAGCCACCATTACTACTCTGCCATCGCCACCGTCGCTGCCTCCTCGTCGACAGCAACAACAGCCACTGGCCTCCTCTTCCACAACAAACTCTGTTAGATATAGCTTGTAATAGTTGGCTGATGAATAAATAATCCCACATTGTTTGTGGGAAAGGGTTTTGTGTCCCTTATTTTGTAGGGTACACCTAAACTATTGGTTTAAAAGAAATTGGAGGGAAACCAAATTTAGTTCAAATTTGGTAGCAAATGCACATTGGACTATAAATAAATAAATAAATAAATATATAAATATATATTTATAGACTAATGATGGAACTTGGCACATAATTAATTTAAATGCCCTACATTGCAGTTAATTATTTATTTATTTTTTATTATTAATTTTGAACAAAAGCAACCTTTTGAAAGGTTGTTAATTAACTAAAAAGTTCTAATATTTCTAGGACAATTTAAGTGCTAATTACGTTACTTTGTCTTCTCTTATTTTTTCTATATTTTTCTCTCCAATAAGAAGTTTTTAACAGAATTATCAGAAGTTGCTATCTGTAATTCTAGGCTTTGTTGTATCCTGAAGGTATATTTGCCTTAACCCTGTAGCAATTTAGTGGGGGCAATTAATACCTTAAAGATAGTGATCTCACGTCTCAAAGCCTTCATAAACACCCACTGAACTAACAAACTCCACTATTTTAAATCCCTCAAAATCAATACCAAAAGGCCAAGACCCAAAACCCATATCTCATTCTACCCCTCTCTCCACCCCCTATTCTGTCGTGTACTCACTCTCGTCAATAGGTCTCTCCACTTTTCATTCCATTGTGCACTTACTCACTCACGTTTGAAGCCTCTTTCTCCAAAAATTAACACAAAAGCTAAGAAGTTGAGCGAAACTATCAACACTGATCTCAAACCTCTCAATTTTGCTCCTCCAAAGTCAGCCATCAGATCTCAAAAAAAAAATCCTTGTAGAATCACAAATCACTTAGATTACAATTTTGGCTCAAAGTGGTTGAGAAAAAACCTTAAAATTCAACTTCTCAACCACTTCAGACTTGAAAAGTTTTTAGTCTTTTTGTCTTTATATATAAAACTCATATCAAAGGCTCTCTCTCTTTTGTCAAAATAACACTACATATATCAAGAAAGAAAACAAGTAAAAATGAAAGTGTGATGATTGGTTCCCGTGAAATATGTAGATTAGCAATGACCCTGAAAGAAAGATTTTCGGAAAAAACAAAGATGAGTAGTAATAAAGGAATAGAAGAAGAAAGAGTTGAGTAAAAGAAAGAAAGAAAGAAAGAAATAATTGTTTGAATTTAGTTGATTTTTGTTTTAAAAAGTTATTATCTTTGTTCATACAAATTTGTTGATTAAGAAGAAAAGAACACGTCGTTATAATGATTTAGGCAATGGGAAAAGGCAGAAAGAGTGAGTAGCTAAGGTTCATGAATGAACGCGGTGCAATTTGAGAAAAAGAAAAGAAAATAAAAAAGGAATTATTTTTTTTCTGAAACTAAAAAAAAATTCTTGCTTTGGTGTACAAATAGATAACTAAAAGGATGCTTTTTATGTTTACTTCATTTTTTAAAAACTAAATATTATTTCGTTAATAATCATCATTAGATGATACAACACATTGTCATCTAATGGTAATAAAATTAAAATGAAATTAAAGTATATAAAAAAACTCTAGAATTTTTCAAATAAAAGATATATATTTAAATAAATTTTTATTTATTCTAAATATATTATATTTATTAATTAAATTTATGATATATATCATATTTAATTAATGAAAATAAAATAAATTTTATTTTCAAATATATTCTATTTCAAACAGGTAAAACTTTTTTTACATTTTCATATTTTTATGAAAATTTCTATAAAATTTAGTATCTCTAACATTTCAAAAAAAATTTCTAGGATATCTGAAACTTTAATTATTTATTAAAACTAACATTAGTTATATAATTTAAATATGTTAATAATATATAATCTCTAAAATAGAGAACACCGCCTATATATATATTAATACCCAAAACCAAAACTAAAAACAAAAAACTAAGAATAAAAAAAATAAAAAAAATAAGGAAAAAATTTTGAAAAAAATATGGATAACAGAAAATAAAAAAATAAGGAAAAATTAAAAATAAATAAAAAAGAGAGAAAATTAAAAAATAAATGTAAAGATAAAATAAAAAATAAAAAATAAGGATAACAAAGTGTAATTCCACAAGTGTTGAGAGAGAGAGAGAGAGAGAGAGGGGGGGGGGGGGGGGGGGGTTGGCTTTTTGGGCTAGATAGGGAATTTTGATTTTTCAACCAAGAGCAAGCTAAAAACAAAATTAGAGCACAAATGAATGAAGAAGAAGAGCAAGAAAAACACAAGGAATTCTAGACATTCAGCCCTCAAAGCCTACGTCCTCTCCTCAACCGCTTGTTGAGAGTTTCAATCCACTATCAATCTACTTCAAGGTGCAGATTAAACCCTTATAAACTTAAACTAAGCTACCCAAGTGTTTTCCCAAGGCTCACACTCAAACCCAAGTGTTTTTTCACAAGACTCACACTCAAACCTAAGTGCTAAGAACAATCCTCTTAGCTGACAAGTGTTTTTCCAAGGCTCACACTCAAACCCAAGTGTTTTCTTAAGGCTCACATTCAAACCCAAGTGCTAAGAATAATCCTCTTAGCTTACAAATGTTTAAATCTCAATCCCAACTCACTTAATCTTACTATTAAGCTATTGAATGATTGTATTAAACACTTACCAACCCACACTCAAGAACACTCTTGAGATAGAAAAGATTACAAAGATTAAAGATGAAGATCTTGGGTGGTTGAAGATAAAATTCAAGAATAAATGCTCAAAGATAGCTCTTAGGGTTTTTGCTTAACATCATTCATCTTTTCCAACTCTGTTTTAAGTAGTATTTAAACCCTCATAAAGAAAAAGAGTTGTTGGAGTGCATTAAATATAAAAAGAGTCATTCAACCACCAAAATAAAAGTGCTCTACAACTTTGTCATTGCTCAAGACAGAGACGTCATTGGTCATGACAGTTAGGGTGCCAAGATAACAATTTGAATTCACACGCTTTTATAAGTTATGACGCTTTTGTCGCTGGTGATGATAAGATTCTGGAAACTAGTGGTGATCGTCATTGCTCATGACAACTCTGTCACCACTCATGACGGGTGTGTCATGACTTCACTTGCTCATGATGTTGGTGGTGACACTGGTAATGACAACCTTCAGGAATTTTTAGAAATTTGCAATTGGACTAATATATAAATAGGCCCTTAAACTTGTGACACGAGATCAAATAGGTCCAAATTAAAATTTTTCAACAAATAAGACCAATACTTCTATTTTTAGTATCAAATAAACCCAATTTTGACTCAAAGTCAGTGCGTGTAACTCAAACTCTATGAAAATAGAGTGAAAATTTATAACTGGATATTTTATTAATATTTTTAAACTAAATTAGATTAAAAATATTTTAAAAAAATATACATTAATCAACCAAACTAATGCTCTGTTTTCTACCCTCTCGCCACTTCCTCTTCCCATCATCCTCAGACCAAAACCCTCACTTCATCCACCATCTTGGTTTCTTTCTTAATCACCTTATCGAGATCTGCTGCCGGAGTACTTCTGGAACTTTTAGGGAGAGGAGGAAGAGGGTCGAAGGAGTGACGATGACGTGTACGGCTCTGATGGTGGATGACGGTGATATAGGTTTAATAATTTCATTCCCTCTGGACTACCGCCGTTGCAAACTGCTCTTACAGATGGTGAACGTTTTTTATATAAACATCTTTAGTAGGTTTATTTTTGGGATTTGCATTTGCATTTTCCTTCTTTCCATCAAAACTAACCTAATCCTCTGCAACTCTACTCATAAAAGCTACTTGTACCTTTTTATATCTGTCCATAAGAGAAGGCATGATCAACCTTAATCCACATTCAATTTGCACAATCTTGATGATCAAGCTCTGTGAAGGGTCTTTCCAAGCCATCATCACTTGCCAAGGATGACTAAGAATAGCCAAACAAAAAGAAAGGGTTTTTCAAGGGAGTTTCTCAAAGAAGGGAAAAGAAGGTAAGGGAGATTGTTGGGGTCAGTAGCTACAGCAAGAAACCCGAAGTTAAATGGGGACAAAGGCACGAAGTTATTATAGATCATCCTTGTTTGCTCATATTTAAGCATCTCAATTCTCATCAAGTTACTCTGAATAGCTCATAGATGATGGAATCAAGGAGCCTTCAAGTTATAGTTAACTCTTTAAAATTTTATTATATTTTGCTCATTCAAGAAAGTAAACCTTCTATGGCATATATAAGACCAAATGCAGAATGGAGTATCTGGAATTCTGGAAGCATTTTATTCTTAGCATATATAAAGTTTTTGCATTTTATTGTTTTTCTGGAAATAGAGCTCTTTAACCTAACAAGCGTTTTTGGTTCATGAGTTTGTATCTGAATTAATAGAGTTCGACCTTTTGCTTTAATAAATTGCATCTCATTGTGATACTGCAGTGTCAAGAATGCTTGTTGGAAACAAGTGTGATCTGGATAGTTTAGAGAAGTAAGTAGAGAGGAGGGGAAAAACCTAGCTGAAGAAGAAAGTTTATTCTTCATGGAGACATCAGCCCTTGATTCTACAAATATTGAGGCTGCTTCTGAGGTTGTTATCCATGAGATCTACCACAATATTAGCAGGAAATTTTTGAACTTTGATTCATACAAGGCCAAGTTAACTGTCAACAGAGTCACTCTAGCAAAGAATGATGCAAATTCATCAAAGCAGAGTAGTTTTTCTTGCTGTGCTATATGATCTCTGTCCTTTCTGTTTGTATGCACCTTTCTAGGCATAATATAGCATTCAAAAATGTTTGTTTTATTACTATTTTCATTATAATTGTTCATCACTTACAAGCTCACCCATTCCATTAAGAGGTCGTTTGATTTCTTGCTGATGGAGAAGACGGAGAAAAGGCTTAGCATCTTGATAATTCTTGAAGAACAACAATAAGAAGAATATTATTCTTGGTTCTTCAATGGTGTTGTGTAGTATTCTTGATGATATTAATGACTAGATTCTTGATTCCTGATGGTCGATTTGGGAGGGAAAATGGCAGGGATTTACGAATGGTGCTCGGATTTTTTAGGAGGATTTGTCAAGTGTGTTCCATCATGTCTTACTGCAGCTTTTCCCATTCTAAAGAGAAAACGAGAAAAGAGAAAAGAAGAGCTGCTGCTGCCTCATTTTCTCTACACTACTCACAAACTCTAATTCTTTTCTTCTTCAAATTTTCTGAAAGATGCTTACTGCCATGCCATGCCAGTACACGGGAAGAAAATGAGGGAATAAATAAAACAAGGAAACTGATGGCGTTACTTTTTCTTTATAAAATATTAGTATTTTACTATTTGCTAAGTAAGTGAATTGCAAGCGCTCAATTTGCCTAAATTTGGGTTTAAATGGCCGAAAACTTAACATTTGGACTTATTTGTGGAAAAAAGTTAAAATGGGTCTATTTGACCTCAAGCCACAAGTTTAAGGGCCTATTTGTGTATTAGTCCATTTGTAATTTGGAACTTCATAATTTTGCTCCAAAAATTTTTCTAATGAATGGAATTTGCTTATGACAATTTGTAATGAATATTCCCATCAAATTTAACCAAATTTGACTTCAGATTTTGAAGAAAAATTCATCTTCGATTTTATCCCTTGTTACCACTCATGATGAGTTCATCATCACTCATGACAGAGCTGCATACTTGGAAAATCAAAATATTGACTTTTCATTGCTTGACTTGTGTAGTTATGATCATGATGGATTTATCACAACTTGTGTCTAGACTTGAATTTTGCAAATTTAATTAACCTGAATATAAACACTTAAATACACGAATTAAATGTAATTTTACTTAATTACTTGTGACCATAAAAAATGACTATTTTACCTCTCAAGGTTCAATAATCTCCCCCTTTTTGATAGTAACAAACAAGGGGACAATTACTATCACCCCTTGAGGTTTGGCCAAATTAACTAATTCGTCTCTGCATTTTCAAAAATCAATTAAATACCCCTTTAAATTTGACACTATACACTATTTTTCCCTCACTGTAAAAAATAACTGTTAATTAATATAAAAAGACTTATTTACCCTTTATATCAAGAGTTATTTACTTTTTTACATATTATTGATATTGATATTGATATTTATTTTATCAATAAAAACTAACTAATAAAATTTTTAATAATTAATAAATTTTTTTGTAGATATCAATAATTGATAATTAATAGAATTAGTTAACAAATATATGTTGAATAACTCATAAATCAAAATTATTTGTTTAAAGGAAAAACTAAAAGCCACAACTCATTGCTTCAAAAAAAAAAACACAACTCCTTCACAATCTGGGTTTTTTTTGCCAACACCACTGCCCTCACCCATCGCCCTTTCCTGACTCCGATGACCTTCGCCCTTCTCCTGACTCCCACCCTCGCCCTTTGCCCTTCACACTCTAGATGTGACAGTGACAGAGACAGAGACAGAGACAGAGACAAAGATAGGGAAGGGACAGAGGTGTTGATCGCAATCACCACCGCTCATCACCACCATTATCATCATCGAAAATTTAGTTGACAGAGGTGCTGGTGATGTCATGTCTGGCGAAGTAGGGGGTTGACTTGATAGATTGGGTAAGGGTAAGGGTGATACAGGGTTGAGGCTCTGATTACTTCAATCCTGCACTGGTACCTAAAATGGGAACTCCAGCAGTTGAAAAAGGAATAAAAAAGGTCCTTTGACTAGCTTTTAGATGCATAAGATCTATCTCTTGAAGCTTTTTGTTCTTTTTTTTTTTTGGGGTTTAATATCTCATTGGCCTCCCATTTTGAATCTTTGATTCATCATTTTTGAGTTGTTATCTAATTATATCAATCATCACTGCAGCAAAAATTGAAAATAATTTTGTTGTTGGCTCATTGATTTTGATGTTGTTATTTTATATCTATATTGGTTGATGTTGGTGCTGTTGATTTTCTTTATTTCATGAATATTTTATGATGGTGATGGATGTGTGTGGTGGTGATTTATATGGTGACCGATTGTGATAGTAGTGTTGGTGTATGGTGACAGTTGAGGTGGTGGTTGATTATAATAATGGTGGTGGTTGATTATGATAATGGTGGTGGTATGTGGGTAAGGCTGTGGATGGAGTATTTGGAAGAGATGGTGTGGATGAAAGGAAGACAAAGTTATATGGACCTATATGATATTTTTATATCACCAAATTAGAAATCAATCCCTAACTTGTGATTTATATGTTGATAAAAATCAATTTTCTAATTATTTGAGGGTAGTTTTGGAATTTTGTATAAATTAACATACTTTGATTGTTATTAGTGCTTTGACTAACAAAAGATACTTTCAATTTTTAACAGTGAGGGGAAAATAGTTAATAAAAGTAAAACTAAAGGGGTATTTAGTTGATTTTTGAAAATACAGGGACAGACTAATTAATTTGGCCAAACCTCAGGGGGTTGATAGTAATTGTCCCAACAAACAATTATGTAAAATTAGGCTAATAATTGGAAGGAAATATTCCCTCGTAAAATAAGCCTAAAATTAAAATTCCAAAAAGCATTAAATAAAGTCCATTTTGCATATTTGAGCAACAATACATCAACAAATGAAAATCATAAGTAAAGCACTATCATGATCATAGCAATCACAGTTCAACTCTCAAACATCAATTAAAATATATCCAAAAAAAATATATTCATCAACCAAAAATTTTCAGTATCTAAAACATATTCAAAAATAATTCTCCATATTTGTAATAAATAAACATAAAGCACTTTCTTAACCACATAAACACTTTACATAAAACACTTTCTCAAACCACATAAATATTTTTAAATCATATAAACCTTTCTCCCCAAACACAATTCACAATATCCAAAAATATAAACACTTTCTCAACCACATAAACATTTCTCCCCCTTTGTTACTATCAAAAACAACAAGAGAGAGGGTGGAGACAAATAAGTGTTAATCACAGCAAATGTGTTCCAAATAGTGAAAGGCCACAACCATATCAAGTTCTAAAAAAATTTGAAAACCCATTTTAACTAAAGAAAATATATGAAGTGTGATTTTGGGAGTGAAAATCATTTATTCATGGTGAAATTTTGAAGGGAAAATTAGGTAAAAACAAAGAAGATGGTTGTATGTGGTGCAAATAAGAGGAAAAGGATGCTTAAATACCTCAGTGCTAACCCTAATTTTAAGATGATAAATAAGGCGCATCACTGGTAATGAAAACAGACATCACTGCTAGTGACATGACAAAAGTAATGATAGTGGTCATGAAACTTTCTGTCCAAAAATATTAAAAGCATCAAAACTAATGACAGAAGAGTCATGACTAGGGACTGGGTCATCATAGCCATGAAAATCATTTCACCAGTTATAATTTTAATAAAAACTGAAATTTATTTTGAAAAATAAAGCCTTCACCACTAATAACCAAAGTGTAATGATCATGATGAAAATCCAGAATTTTCAAAAATAAGACTTTGAACTTAGGTTGAAGCATTTTAAACACAATAGGGACCAATTCAGTATTGCATCACAATCAATCAAAGTTCAAGGATATAACAAATTAATCACTCAAGGTTCAAACAATTGGTCATAATGACATAAACAAACACATATCATAATGAATTGCCATCCAACATGCCAATTTCTCTTTTAATAAAGTTCATCCTTTCTTTACAAAGAGATTTAGTAAATATATCCATAAGCTGGTTTGTTGTATCAATAAATTCCAATACAATATCACCCTTTTTTTTTGGCTCAAATGGATTAGTCTCATAAGAAACAATATGTATAGTGCTTATCACCTAGGTTAGCAACTCTACAAGGACCAAACAAATCCACATGCAACAATTGAAGAGGTCTAATGGAGGTTACCTTGTTTTTGGGTTTAAATGAACTTTTCACTTGCTTACCCATTTGACAAGTTCCATATACCTTATCATTTTGGAACTTCACTT
The DNA here is from genome assembly GCA_949634005.1 of Mallotus japonicus. Lineage (NCBI taxonomy): Eukaryota > Viridiplantae > Streptophyta > Magnoliopsida > Malpighiales > Euphorbiaceae > Mallotus > Mallotus japonicus. Next base: position 18,787 of record CATIWK010578382.1, read on the forward strand.
TGGGGAGGCCAATGACATGATCACGTTTGCTTATAGCTCCAATGAGCTCCATGCTAGCATGACAAAGTCTCCTATGCCACATCTAAGTGTCATCCTTAATGACAACAAAATACTCAATACATTGGTTAGTAAAAAAGGATTGATCAATAGTATAAACATTGTTGACTCTTTCACCATTGAAAATGACTTTGTTCTCTTCCACATGAGTTACAAAGCATTTTTTTGATTCAAAAGCCACTTTATTACTTTATTACTTTATCATAGAATTGACTAATACTAAGTAAATTTTGCTTTTAGCCATCAACCAAAAGAACTTCTTCAATATAAGTAGAGTTTTTCTTACTAACTTGACCAATGCCTATAATCTTACCTTTGACATTGTTACCAAATTTAACTTTGCCTCCCTTTTGAATCTCCAAATTAGAGAAGAGGTTGGTCTTCCTGGTCATGTGCCTTGAACATCCACTGTCTAGATACCACTTTTCTTTGCACATTGTGGATTCCAAGCACACCTATAAGGAAATGGTTCATTTCACTTTAGGTACCTAAATGTATTTGGGTCCTTGGAGGTTAGCATTGAAGGATTTATCATTTGAGTAACCCAAATAAGTCCTTCTAATATAACATCTATAAGTTTTATGTCCTATAACACCATAATAAGGACATCTAACATTTGGAGCATGCTCTTTCCTTTTAAAAATATGAAAACCATGAGAATGAGTATAATTGGGTTTCCTAGGCTTAAGTCCTCTTGAGCTCTTAGTTCTGATTTGTTAGTCTTTTTAGAATTAGACTTTTTAGGTCCATTAGTTTTAAGACTAGATTTTTGGTAAACCTTAGTAATTGGAGTACTTAGGCTTACAACCATTGATGCACTAGTATGAGCATTTTCAAAACCAATACCACATTTAGATTTCAAAGGAGTGGAAGTCATAGAAATCATGCCATCAATAATTTCCTTTCCTTTATTAAATCTAGAGATGGACTCCTTAAGATTGCTATTTTCATTTTCTAAAAAGACATTGTGTTCAATAAGCTTTGTATTTTCATTAGCAATCTCAACTTTCTTAGAATTAGTTTCATTCAATGAATTGGTTAACTCTTCATTAGAGGACCTTGATTTCTCAAGTTCTTCTTATAAAGTTTTTACCATTTCTTTGAGTAAATTAATTCTAGATAAGTATTTATCACATTTATGCATCAATTTTTCACAAGCAAGTAACATCTCATCATAGGATTCAAAGTCTAGAGTTATCTCATCACTTGAAGGTTCCTCCAAGGCCATGAAGCAAAGATTGGCAACTTCTCTATCGATTTCATCATCACTAGAATCATACCAAGTTGCTTTAAATGTTTATTTCTTTTCCTTCTTGTATTTCTTATCTTTCTTGAAGGATTTCTTCAACTTTGGGCGTTCGGATTTAATATGACCCAGTTTGTTGCATCCCTAGCAAATCAATTTATCCTTGTTGCTTAAGTCTTCCTTCTTGAATCTCCTTCTCTTCTTCATGATGAGATTCCTTATTGTTGAACATTTGCATGATCAAATGATAATCCATCCTCATTTTGACTTTAACAAACATTTTTGGGCCTCTAATGCTCTTTACTTAAGTGTGATTATAAGCATAGGTACTCAATTACATTCAAGAAAAGCATGGATGAATGACCAAGCTTTATATTATGTTTGAGGGCAATTAAATCACTTTTGAAGCCTTCAAATAACCCTACACATGTCCCTTAAAGCATGGGAAAAGAACCAAGTGCAAAGGAGTGCATTCGGAGGCAACATGGACAAGTTTAAGTGAAGGCAGCCTATGCTCACGATCCTAAGGACTACGCTCACGATCTCGAGCCTACCCTCACAATCCTGATATGACGCATGTTTGAAATGATAGAAAGGAGGCTGCCACGCTCATGGTCTACCCTCACGATCTCGATCAGACTACGAGCATCACTAACGGTCACTTTTTGTAAGCAATGATCATATTTTTCAACCCTCATGATCCCATGTGTACGCTCACAGTCTTGAGCATCTGAATTCCTACAAAAGCTGAAAATGCATTTAATGAAGAAGAAAGAGGTCGGAACGAATTTAATGGCTTCCAACAACCATTTTTCACTCTCCAACTATAAATTGAAGCCTTGAAACTTCATTTAACAAGTTACACAAGTTGGTTGAGCAATTAATCTCTTTGAATAATTTTCTCGATTCTTAAAATTCTCAATTATATTTGACTGTTGGTTGTGTGCTAGGTTGGCTCTCTTCTTCATCTTCTTTTTTGGGTTAAAAAAGGGAAGTGAGGAGTTAATGCTAGTGGTTTAGGTTCAAGTACAAGCCTTAAAATACTTGTGATTGATTGTTGGTTAGAGCTTAGCCTTCAAAAGCTCATTGTATTGTAAAGGCTAGAGTTGAGCCATAAAACTCTTGTAAACTCAATCTAGAATAATAAGATTAGAGTGAGTATTAAAATCCTAACTTGGGGATAAGTTAGGTGGAGACGTAGATTCGTTTGTGAATCGAACTCCTTAAATCTTGTGTTGTTGAGTTCTTCTCTTGCTCTTTCCTCTAAACTCTTCTTTAATTCTTAATTAAGCTTTAATTTTCTTTTAAAAACTAATTTTCCCTATTCACCCCCCTTTAGGGCCTCTTTCACTTATTTTTCTATAAATCATTGTATACTCATCATCATTCTCACTTGAGTCACTATCACTAGTGTCTCTACTTGCCTTGAAAGTAATACTTTTGTCCTTCTTAGCCATCTCTTCCTCTACCACTTGATTCACTTTGATTTCATGAACATCGGGGGTGACAATAACTTGACTTGTGGAGGCCATTATCTTTTCTTCAAGATGGTTAAATCTTCAAGAATGAAGATCAAAACTCTAATACCAAATGTAATTCCACAAGTGGCAAGAGGGGGGGTGAATTGGCTTTTTGAGCTAGATAGGGAATTTTGATTTTTCAACCAAGTACAAACTAAAAACAAAATTAAAGAACAAATGAATGAAGAAGAAGAGCAAGAAAAACACAAGTAATTATAGAGGTTTAGCCCTCAAAGCCTACGTCATCTCCTCAACCACTTGCTGAGAGTTTCAATCCAATATCAATCTACTTCAAGGTGTAGATTAAACACTTACAAGCTTAAAGTAAGCTACCCAAGTGTTTTCCCAAGGCTCACACTCAAACCCAAGTTTTTTTCACAAGGTTCACACTCAAACCCAAGTGCTAAGAATAATCCTCTTAGCTTACAAGTGTTTTCCTAAGGCTCACACTCAAACCCAAATACTAAGAACAATCCTCTTAGCTTACAAGTATTTAAATCCTAATCCCAACTCACTTAATCTCATTATTGAGCTATTGAATGATTGTATTAAACACTCACTAACCCACACTCAAGAACACTCTTGAGATAGAAAAGATTACAAAGATTAAAGATGAAGATCTTGGGTGGTTGAAGATAAAATTCAAGAATAAATGCTCAAAGAAAAATCTTAGGGTTTTTGCTCAAATTCATTCATCTTTTCTAGCTCTGCTCTAAGTAGTATGTAAACCCTCATAGAGAAAAAGAGCTGTTGGAGGTGCATTAAATGCAAAAAGAGTCGTTCAACCGCCAAAATAAAAGTGCTCTACAACTTTGTCATTGCTCATGACAGAGGTTTCATTGGTCATGACGTCCAGGGCACCAAGATAAAAATTTGAATTCGCGCACTTTCATGAGTTGTGACACTTCTGTCGCTAGTGATGACAATATTCTGGAAACTAGTGGTAACCGTCATTACTTATAACAACTCGGTCACCACTCATGACGGGTGTGTCATGACTACTGCACTTGCTTATGACGTTGGTGGTGACACTGGTCATGACAACCTTCGAGAATTTTTGGAAATTTGCAATTTGGAACTTTATAATTTTGCTCCAAAATTTTTTCTAATGAATGGAATTTGCTTGTGACCATTTGTAATGGATATTCCCATCAAATTTAACCAAATTTGACTTCGGATTTTCACGAAAAATTTGATCTTCGATTTTGCCCCTTGTCACCACTCATGATGAGTTCATCATCACTCATGACAAAGCTGCAGACTTGAAAAATCAAAATATTGACTTTTCATTGCTTGACTTGTGCAGTTATGATCATGATGAAGTTATCACAACTTGTGTATGGACTTGAATTTTGCAAATTTAATTAACCTAAATATAAACACTTAAACACACGGATTAAATATAATTTTACTTAATTACTTGTGACCATAAAAAATGACTATTTTACCCCTTAAGGTTTAACACAAAGAATAAATAAAAAAATAAGGAAAAATAAAATTAAATAATAAAAGAAAGAAAATAATAAAAGAAAAAAATAAGGAAAAATAAAAATTGAAAAAATAAGGATAACAGGGAATAAGAAAAACATAAAAATAAACAAAAATAGAGAAAATAAAAA
>CATIWK010578451.1:0-11038 GCA_949634005.1 Mallotus japonicus
GTTATGCATATGTACACAAAGATCATAATTACCGACAGACAATGGAGGAACCAAAGATTATGCTAGATAATGCAATGGTCGTAATAACACAAACTCGACCACAATTAAAAGGAAAAGCAAGGAGTAAATCCAACACATACAGGTGTACTCATTGTGGTGAAATTGGCCACTCCAAGGAACGATGCTATGAGCTTGTAGGTTACCTAAAATGGTGGGATTTCTCTAAGAAGGCTCGAAAGAAGCTCGAAAAAGTGGTTATTGTTGTGAATATGGTCGACTCATCACAGAATGACCTTGATAAAAAATCAAGTATGATAAATCTTACTCGAAATAATATATGGATTATTAATACATATGCTATTGATCATATGACAAACTCTGCCTATCATCTCACGTCTATCCGACCATCAACCCAATAAAATATACTTACTACTAATGGAGGCATTGCTCCCATTACTCAGGAAGGATTAGTATCTAACCCTAACCCTCTTACTTTGGATACTGTACTAGTTATTCCATCTCTATCTTTAACCTTTTATCTGTCTGCTAAACTACTAAAGCCTTAAATTGTATTGTGAAGTTTTGGCTTAACTATTGTTTATTTCAGGACATAGCGACGCAGCAAATTCTTGGCTCTGGTGTTAGATGAGGAAAATTATACTATCTTAATATGAATGGTGAATCTAGTTCACATCATGGGTAAGTCAATAATGTTTGAGTAGTGAACCAAGCAGAGCACAAATAAGGTTATGGCATCAACATCTTGGTCATTTATCATTCAGTTATCTTCGAAAAATAAAGCCAAATCTTTTTTTGAATGTTAGAGATTCTAAATTTTCATGTGAAACCTGTGAATTGGCAAAGAGCAACCATATTTCATATTTACCGAGTAATAATAAAAATACAATTCCTTTCATAATTGTTCATTCTAATGTTTGGGCCCTTGCTCGTATCCCTGCATTATCGGGTGTTCGTTATTTTGTAACTTTTATTGATGAATGTACTAGGATTACCTAGGTAACACTTCTCCATAATAAAGGACACGCTTACTCGATGTTTAAAGACTTCTGTCATATGGTGAAGACTCAATACCATGGTAAAATTTGAGTCTTGCTGTATGCACTCTCATTTTGAGTTCGAGAGTCGGTATTGGGATAGGATCAGTGTGATGTCGAAGTACACTAGATAATGACGACCATCTACCGGATGTTATTAATGTGGGAGAGTCTGCCTGAATAGGCTTTGTAGATTGGAGTCACCACTCAACTTTTGTCATGAGAAAGTGAATCGAGAACTCACTTTCCTAACCAGAGATTCCGGGTTCGGGGGGTAGCAGTTATTTATCCTGTTTCTTTATTATGCATGGCCTAATTACCCATTATTTCACCCTAATTTTGGTTTTATGATGCATTTACCAACTTGATTGTTAGTCAATTTAAATGGAGAATTGAAACACGGGATAATTGAATTTGACGAGCATTCATCACAAAAATAAGCAAATAAACAAACATTCATCAATCACGCCAAACGAAAAATATTAACGCAAACAAGTAGGCAAGTAGCATGTAGCATACAAGCATGCAAGAAATAAGAAAGTAAAATAAACATACAAATAAAAAAATAAAAAGAAATGGGGAAAGGGATTAAAGATTACAACCCAAGGAATATAGCCTATTCTAATGAATACATCCAAAAGAGAAAATAAAATGAGGAATCAGGATTAAGGGTTACATTGCCTTGAAAATTCCCTATTCTATTAATTACATTAAAAAAAAGAGGAACCTATTCTAATAAACATGCAAAACAAGGGTTAACTTTCACACACATGCAAGCATGCAATACATTTAGAGCAATATTATATATCATTCATCCATAATTGAAATAATATAGGTAACTAAACAAATAAGCAAACAAGGATGCTAATGAAAATGCATGATGCAAGATTTTGGAATTTAGGGACTTTTGTGCAAAGTTACTATTTTTATTATATTATAAAATAAAAGGGTTTTATGATAAGAAAATATAAAGATAATAATTTTACCAAAGAAGACAATATATTTTTTTTTAAAAAAAAGCAATAAAAATAATAAAGGTGCATATAAAATAATAAAAATGATAAAAATATTATTTTCACTATAAAGATGTGGATTTTATAATAGAAATAATAAATTTACCAAAAAAAAGGTAACAAAAATAACAAAAAAATAATAAAAAATGCACATAAGATAATGAAATGATAAAAATATAATTCTTACCATACAAATGTCAACTTTATGATAAAAATGACAAGTTTATCAAGAATGACAATAAAAATAATAATAACAATAAAAGTATAAATAAAGTGATGAAAATGATAAAAATACTATTTTTATCATAAGGATATAGACTTTGTGATAAAAAAATAATAAGTTTACCAAAAGGCAATAAAATAATACGAATGCCCATAACATAACAAAAATGATAAAAATGCTATTTTTACCATAAGAGTGAATTTTATGATGAAAATGACAAATTTAGGAAAAAAGACAACAAAAATAATAAAAATGACGAAAATGCAAACAAAATGATAAAAAAAAATACTATTTTTACCAAAAAAATGTGAACTTTGTTATAAAAATAATAAATTTATCACAAAAGACAATAAAAATAATAAAAATAGAAGCAAAATGATAAAAATATTATTTTTACCATAAAAATATGAACTTTATGATAAAAATAATAAATTTATCAAAAAGGGCAATAAAAATAATAAAAATAGCAAAGATGCATATAAAATAATAAAAATGATAAAAATAACAATTTTACCAAAAAAAAAATAATAAAGAGAGTGACAAAATTAATAAAATAACAAAAATGCTAACTTTAGCACCCAAATACCCATTTTTTGTATAAGGAGAAAAATGATGCAAAAATGGATGCTAACACTCCCGGAATCATCCAAACTACCCACTCCTTCTACATATCTTATAATCAAACTTCAAAATCACCACAAAATCACAACTTCATCACAAGATAATAAATAATCAAAATAAAATAAAAAGAAAAAATAATGAAAAATAAAAGAAAGGAGTAGGAGAAGAAGAAAATGATATGAATGCAATTTTTTTTTATTAAATGATTAAGAGATCCTCAGAGGAACCGGGTGATTACCTTTGTAGTGTGCTTTGACTTAGATGTAGCTAGGTTTGGATACTGGATCTAAAACCTAAAAAAAAAAGTGATTTTTAGTTAAGAGTGTTTGGGAGAGAGGGTCTCTAAATGCAAGGGAGGAGCTTCTTAAGGAGAGAGAGAAAGTCTTCAAAATTGTCCAAAAGCAGTAGTATTTTTCTCTTTAGGAGAGTTTTTTTTTTTGCAAAAAAGAAAAAAGTCCCCCAAAAAAGGAAAAATTGGCACTTTTATAGATTCTGGGTCTCGACCCACAGGTGTGGGTTGGGACCCACGCACGTGGGTCGCCCGACCCACGCAAGCCCCACCGTGCGTCATTTGACCCACAGGTGTGGGTTGCCAACCCACACTCGTGGTTTGTTAACCCACACTCATGGGTCAACCCGATCCTTAGTCTTTTAGGCCTTGCCTTCACCCAACAGTCTTAGCATGCTGGGGAAGACTTCCAAGAAAGTTTCCCTCTGTCTGGTCAATAGGAATCCTCCATCATCGGATTTTTGGGAGACTACTAAAATTTTGGATATCAACACCTGCAATCTGATAATGGTGGAGAATACATCAACTCAGTTCTCCAAGAGTTTTATTGGGAGAATGGCATTCATCACTAGACTTCTTGTGCAAGGATATCTTAACAAAATGGGCTGCCTGAGAGAAAAAATCGACAACTATTGGAAGTTGTTTGAGCCTCTTTATTCAACATGAATGTATAACATACCTCGATACTATTGGGGATAAGTTGCTTGCTCTGCCATATATCTTATCAACAGAACTCCATCTCAGGTACTCGACTTATCTCAGTCCTGAGTTATGTCAACCTTGAACCTAGAGCGTTTGGATGTACTACATTTATTCATCAGTCACTAGATAAACTTGATCCACAAGCTATCCAGTGTATGTTTATCAGGTATACAGATATGAAGAAAGGATATAGATGTTATGATCCTCATACTAAAAAGATGTATGTAACTATAGATGTGACATTCCATAAAGATGTACCATTTTATGTTGATCCTCAGTGCTCTCTTTAGGGGGATAGAGTCTAAGGTTGTATCAAAAACATCACTAAAGAGCTATTTAAACTTCCAAGTAACTCACTCAAATAAAAACTTTCGAGTAACTCACCCAAACAAGAACTTATAAGTAACTCACCCGAATAAGAGCTTCTCAGTAACTCACCCGAACAAGAACTTTTGAGTGTCTCACCTAGAACAGAACATGAAGAACATATAACTGAACCAAGTGTTGTGCATAGACTTACTCTGAACATCATCATAAAAATCAAGATAGTACATTTTCTCAACTATCACCAGAGACTACAGAAACACCGAGTGTCTATCATAAGGTAAACTCGTCTTCCTTAATACCATCTAATACTAAACCACATTGTCCCACTAGAGTCAATAGAGGAGTACCAAAAAGATAATATGATCCTAAACTCAACATAAAATCCAAATACCCTATAAGCAACTACATTTTATCTCATCATCTATCAAGATCACATGCATTGGTTGTAAGTCAATTATCTACTATATAGTTTGAGTAATGTGTAGGCTGCTTTAGCGAATCCAAAATGGAAGAAGGCCATTAATGATGAAATGGAAACCTTACAAAGTAACTCTACTTGGGAGCTCGTATTGCTACCTAAAGGAAAGAAAATTGTGGGATGTAGGATATTCACAGTCAAAATCAACTCGGATGGAAGCATTGATCACTACAAAGTAAGACTAGTTATAAAGGGCTATACTTAGAAGTATGGGATTGATTATAAAGATACATTTGCTCCTATAACAAAGATGAACACCATATGAGTCCTTATCTCTATAGTTGCCAACCTTGACTGGTCATTAAGACAGTTTGATGTAAAAAAATGGAACTCTAGAAGAAGTGTATTTAGATCCTCCACTTGGAATAAAGTGTGTTGATAAAGTTTACAAACTAAAAAGGGCATTGTAAGAACTAAAGCAATCACCTCGAGTATGGTTTGGAAAACTTTCATCATTCATGAGGAAACTCGGCTATAAACAGAGTGATGTTGATCACACACTCTTCATTAAATAAAAGATAGATAAAGTCACTACCCTTATTATATATGTTAATGATATGGGAGTTACGGGGAATGATTTAAGTGAAATAACGGCGCTTCAAAGATGGTTGGAAACCGAATTTGAACTTAAAGATCTGGGTAACTTGAAGTATTTTCTAGGGATTGAAGTTGCAAGATCGACTCAAGGAATCTCTCTCTATCAATGGAAGTATGTAATAGACTTGCTCAATAATACGAGCATGCTCAACTGTAAACCAACTAAAACACCAATAAAAGTGAACCACAGATTATCAATTTAAGAAGATTAATTTTTGACTAACAAAGCTAGGTATCAAAGGCTGGTAGGAAGCATAATTTACTTATCTTAAACTAGACTGGATATTGCATATGTAGTGAGTGTTGTGAGTCAATTTATACACTCACCAAGTGAAGAATATATAGAAGTTGTGTACCAAGTATTGAGATATTTGAAATCTTTTCTAGGTCAAGGATTATATTTTGGAAAAAATAAGGACTATAAAATTATTAGATACACTGATGTAGACTGGGCCAAAGATTGAACTGATCATAAGTCAACATCTGGGTACTTTACTTTTGTTGGGAAGAATCTTATCACTTGGAGAAGCAAGAAACAGAAAGTTATAGCTATATCAAGTGCTAAAGCTGAGTTTGGAGGCATGGCTTATGGGGTATGTGAGTTACTCTGGATAAAATGTACTTTGTAAGACTTGGGTCTAAGACATCTGAAGCCTATGATGTTATATTATGAGAATAAAGGTAGCCATAGAAATTGCAAATAACTCTGTCCAATAGGATCGGACTAAACATATGGAGGTTGATTGACATGTTATCAAAGATCACCTCAATTGAGGAACAATAAGTCTTCCATTTGTGACTTCTCAAACTTAGCTGGCAGATGTTCTAACAAAGGCAGTATCAGGAAAGATATTTTGTAGCTCAGACTTAACAGAAAGTTATAGCTAGATCAAGTGCTAAAGCTAAATTTGGAGGCATGGCTTATGGGGTGTGTGAGTTGCTCTGGATAAAACGTATTTTGCAAGACTTGGGTCTAAGACATCTGAAGCCTATGATGTTATATTGTGAGAATAAGGCAGCCATAACAATTGCGAATAACCCAGTCCAATATGATCGAACTAAACATGTGGAGGTTGATTGACACGTTATCAAATATCACCTTAATTAAGGAATAATAAGTCTTCCGTTTGTGACTTCTCAAACTTAGTTGGCAGATGTTCTAATAAAGGCAGTATCGGGAAAGATATTTTATAGCTCAGACTTAACAAGTTGGGAATGATTGATATACACTTACTAACTTAAGGGAGAGTATTGAAGTGAGCAAGACAAATTATAGATATTTGATTAAGTAATTGTATCCCATTATTTTAGGAAATTATATCTCATAATTATTTTAGAGTAATTAGTGTGTATAATTATTGTATTCCATATGTAGATCATTCTGATGTATATATAAGAATATAAGCTATCTTGTGAAAAATATATAAAATATTCTCTTGAATTCCATTATGTATCTTTTCATTTGTCCTTTGCTCTGCATACACTAGATAAGGACTCAATAAAAAGATATAACTTTATTAAACAAATGATGGTACATAAGAAAGGACAGTAGTTCAACTCCCCCTTGTTTAGTCACTCAAACTAATCGATTGAGTAATAATGCAATTACGGTGGCGTAATTTGATCAACCGGTCGTTAGTCAACTGGACTTGCATATTTATTTTGTTGTTGTTATTAATTTCTTGGGTACGAGGGAAAATAATAAAATATGGACAATGAGTAGCCACCTTCATGACTTTAAATGATAAATTTTTTTAAATTATATTTTATCCCTATTTATCATATAGGAGTTTCTGTAATCCCTTGAAGGTATATATACCTTTAATTTTTTAATCATTGAATTAAAATATTAAATATACACCTTTAGATTGAAATGAAAAAAATAACTTAAAAGCCATACATAAATTGACATACATACTCAATGAAATAATTTTATTAATGGAGATTTTTTTCAGATCAACCCTTAACCTCTAATTATTTTAATTTTCTATTTGTTCCTCTCGTGGACTAGTGGTGTTAAAAATTTGTAAGTACTACTATAGAAGGTTTGTTAGCTTATCATAAAAAACTATTAAGGTAAAACTATTCTATTTGTATTCAGTAACATTTAACACCTTTTTTTGTTTTCGTTTAAGAATATCATCCCACTTGTTTATTCTTTTAAAGGGTATTATAACGATGACCTCATGTATAATCGACTGTAAAATATGAGTGCCATCGAACTTTTAAGGTTATGTTCAATGTTTAAATGGTAACTTTTTTAAAGCTAATCTCATATAGGTCAACCACAACATGAAATTTTGTTTGATGACCATTTTGATATAATTTTTTATATATTCTTTTATTGTTGTGCTAATAGATTGTTAATCGACAATAATATGGACAAAATTAAGTCATAGATAGAATTACATATAGCAGTGTCATTTAACTTGATTGTAACATATTTGATTCTTTTGAATGATGTCTGAAATCTTGAACCTCACATGGCTTGAACACCTTTCGAGCACCACCTGTTCCCCATTTACATTGATCGCACCATCTCGACACCATTTCAGCACCGGGAGTGTGCTTCAACGCCAAAACAATTCTTTTTCTCCCGAAACAGACACCATATCCGCACCGCATCCGCACCCCTGTGTCACGAGATTTCATTTCCGGCACCATTTTGGCATGGTCTCAACATCGCAGTGTTGCTCAAATCTGCAGCAAGTCAATTTTAAGCAGATTGTCACACCATTTCCGCACCAGATCAACACACCTTTGTCAGTTTCATGGCCTTCCCTTGCCTCCTCGACCGGTTTATCCAGCCCCTGCATCGGCCTCTACAACTGAGGAACTAGATGACGATGCCCATGTTGATGAAGCTGTTGATGGCACTACGGGTGATACGGTTTCCCCAGGCCTTGATAATGACTCCGCACCAGCAGATGATTGATTTATTATTATGCTTGCTCATTTTGGATCTTTGACTTCTGTTGATTATAATATTGTTTTGGTTTGCTCTTTGTTTATAGTCGCAGGTGCCATTTGCTTTTTGGATATTTTGTTACCGTTTGGATTATTTACGTTTCTTGGCATTTTGTTAGTTTTTTGTTTCCATTTGCTATTCAGTATTCTATCTTTGACTTTTGTGGTTACTGTTTCTCATGCTTTCAATTTCCATTCATTATTTATGGTCTTTTTGTTCTTTAGTTTCAGCATTCTCACCGGATCCACATCTGTATCATCAGGGAAGTCTTTGGGCTCTTTCTTTTATTTTCTGCTTTTTTTATTTCTTTTTCTCTGTTTTGCTCATTGAGGGCAATGATGTGATTAGTGTGGGGGAGGATTTATCTTTCATGTCCAAAGATTCATATGCATTGTTCATACATTTCATGCATTGTTTGTGTATGTTCAGTTAATTATTCACGTTGAACATTGCATTTCATGCATTGTTTTCACGTTGAAAATTCTGTTTTGTTAATTCTGTTTTATTATTATTATTATTATTATTATTATTTAATCTTCATGCTACATTTAGGTCTTTACCATTTCACCATTTAATTTAATTACTATTTTATTTGTTTGTGAATTTATTCATGCACCTTCACCATTTAATTATTCATTCGGCTTTTAGTTATAGTTAGTTTTTTTTTTATTATTATTATTTTACTTTATTTCATAAACATAACAAAATTAATAAAAAAAAAGAGTCAAAGGGGTGTGTTTTCCTTCTCGATGTGCTCTTTGCGCTGATCATACTGAGGACAGTAAGCACCTATTTATCTCCTGCAGTTTCTCGAAGGCAATATGGCGCTCTATCTTCATGTTATTTGGCATGCGCCTTTTTCGTTTAGAATCAGAATCTCTCTCTGATTTTATATTAAATGCTATGAGCCATCACTTTAGTTCACAAGTGGCAACTCTATGGTGCTCTGCCATTGTGAATGGTTTGTGGATCATTTGGAGGACCAGGAACGCGGTTATTTTTGAGAATGAAATTCCTAATATCCACTCAGTTTTACGATGGGCCTGGAACGCCATTAAAGAGACGGATTTTTTCAAGTTGGGTCACATGTTTAATTCTACTGATGAAAGACGCATCCTTGGAGCTCTTCGCATTAGGGGAACCCCAAGTAAAGCCCCTAACATGATCCCAGTCTGCTGGAATCCTCCACCAACTTCTTGGTTAAAAGTTAACACAGATGGCTCCGCTTTGGGCGCCCCAGGAACAGCTGGGGCGGGGGGAATTTTTCGCACCTCTTGGGGTTTTGCAAGAGGCGCTTTTGCCTTTCCTATTGGTCTCTCCTTCGCTTTTGTTGCTGAGTTGAAAGCGGCCATTTATGCTGTCCAAACGGCTTGGAACAAAGGTTGGCACCAAATTTGGTTGGAATGCGACTCCACATATGTGGTACACCTTTTTAAATCAAGAAGCACTCAAGTTCCTTGGGAATTAAAACCCAAATGGTTAGAATGTTTACATTATGTATCCCAAATGAATTTCAGAGTCTCTCACATTTTTCGAGAAGGAAATGCTACTGCTGACCTTCTCGCTAAACATGGAGTCACTGCTTCTGAAATTAAATGGTGGGATGTTGCTCCAGATTTTTGTTTTCCTGCCCTCTGTAATGATCTAAACAAAAGGACTAATTATAGGTTTACTTAGTCTTAGTCCTTTTCGGTTATTCAGCTGCTATGTATCATCTCAATTTTATTTTAATTTAATTTAGGATCTTGGATGTGTGATGTGAACGCTAAGAGGGTGTCAACCTAGTTGAGATGCTCGGGTGCGTTCTCTGATCTCCAATCTCCAATCTTTTATTCAAAAAACTAGTAGATTCACATAATTAAAAGGATTAAGAGTTGGGACTCATGTGGGCTAGAACATCACATGCAAAAGAAAAAAAAAAAGCCATTAAAGCTGCAAATGCAAAATCAAAACCAATGCATATAAACACGTTACTTGAATGGAAATCCTTTTTCTTATCTTCAAAAAAAGTACCAAACAAAAGGGCAACAAAAAGTGAAAAAGAAAAAGCAAAGAAAGATTTACCAGTTTTGCAGGTCTGTAGCTTTTAAAGGACTGAAATATGATACCTCCCCTGCTTTCAAGTTGCCTTGGACGGAAAGGAAGGTTTTCTTTTATTTTTATTTTTTTTGGGGTTACTTATTAATTGCCCTTTTGTACTGGCTTGTTTTGGCTTTTATCTGCACTGGGAGTGAAAACAGAGACGCAAACTATGAAACAGAGGGAGCAGCAAATTGCTCTTTCGTTTTTTCAGGTTAATTGCAGAAGAGTTCAGTAAACTTTTGCCATTTGTCTCATATTTATCATGTACTTCTAACTCTTTTATAATTATCAACTGGGCTTGATGGTCTAAAAATGAAAAAGTAAAAGTAAGGAGGTTTGAGAATCCAACCGTATACTCAATTAAATATTTTTAATTACACGATAAAATATTTTAACATTCCTTTCAAGTGAGTTAAACCATGTACTTCTAATTTTTTTAATCAATTTTTATGTTTATGAACTACTAGCATTTTATCATATGATTTTTTGAGATAATAATTAGTCTAAATTACATGCTAAGCAAGTCACCTCATATTTATTTAATTATTGAAATTTTTTCATGTTTAAAAATAATTCTTTTAGAAAATAATTTCTTAGATGAATTGTGCTTCATATTTTATGTGTTTGGACAATAAAAAATATTATCTTATGAAAAATGTACTTAAAATACATATTCAAAGGTT